>WNHD01008641.1:0-13815 GCA_011057455.1 Ganaspis sp. Gsp50
TTTCATGCAAACGAACCTTCATGGGATAGAAATTTAGTGCAACCGAACTTGCGTGTGACAGACTTTCTATGTAACAGAACTTCAAAGGACAGAATATCCGTGCAACAGAATTTTCATTTAACCGACAAAAGCCTAACGCACAATGAAAACCTTTCACAGTAAGAATGAGTGCGAGTAGGATAGAGATATATCTCATTGATTGTGAAAAGTGAAAATCCCAAAGTGAAAATCCCAAATAGGGATGATTGAAAGAAGGGCCTTCCTCTGACTGGGGACATCTGGTATACAGATGGATCTAAAATGAAATGCGGCACAGGGACAGGTATAAATAGAAGCACCGGCTGCACTAGGGTTTCAATATCACTGGGACATTATTCGACGGTCTGGCAAGCGGAGGTCTGCGCGGTTTTGGGCTGCGCTGATATGGTATTTGACAAAAGAGAATCTGGGAGGCGGATCGGGAACTGTGTGGATAGCCAATCTGCCTTGACCGCGTTAGTGAGCCCGGTTATTGAATCTAGATTGATTTGGCAATGCCGAGAGATGCTGGATAGAGTAGGTTCAGTAAAAAAGCTTTCATTGACCTGGGTACCGGGACATTTGGGAATAAAGGGAAATAAAAGGGCGGATGATCTAACTAGGATTGGATCAGAGACACCAATGATGGACCCTGAACCTGCACTGGGCATAAGGCAAAGTGGGGTGAAAGAGGCTATCAACACGTGGATGCAAGGAAGGCAGGAAAAAGTTTGGGCGGCCACGGAAGTGGGATTGCACGCGAGGGAACTGTTAGGTTTAACCCTAAACAAGGGCCATTCGCAAAGCCTTTTGAGGCTCAATAAAACCAGTGTGCTAACCTTGGTCAGGTTACTCACTGGGCACGGTCTTTTTAATTATCACTAACACAAAATTGGAAAGCAAAACTCTTCATTGTGTAGGAGGTGTGGTTTAAGACAGAGTCATTAGTCCATGTTTTATATCATTGCCCGGCTTATGCTAGGGAAAGACATATGAGTTGGGGAAAAGCGTTCGCGGACCCTAGTGATATTGCAGATCTTTCGTTAGAAGATATCTTGGCCTTTTGGAAAAGGACAGGTCTTTAAAGAAACCGGTTATTTGAGCTGATTGGGATGGGTACAATGGGTGTCACTCCTAAGTGCCTAATTCCGCAAGGAACAGCTCAATCTGTTTAGGTAATAGAATAGAATACTTTATTTGCACGGAAAAGTAATATATATTGAATATAATTAACCTACATTTGGATTACTGAAAATCTGTAATATTAATGAAACTATGCTAACATAAAGTCAGTTTGTCAGGACCGTGGATGTCAGGACCGTGGTTATTTTAAAAATATACGTTTTTTAGCGTATTTCAATGTTGTTTAATAGAATTTAGCGAATTCTCAAAATAAATTCTTTAGAAAATAGTGTTAGACACTTTACGAGAGTAATATTTACAGTGAAAGGGCAAAGGATATTAACCTTTCATAAGCGTGCGTTTACACTTTGCCAACCATCGAAGTTTGTGTAAAACCGTACTACCTCCAATTTTCTTGAAATTTGATATACTTTATTTGCCAAATGTGTTGAATATATAATAAATATGCAGCGTTTAATATCATAATAAGCACATCAAGATGAGTAGTTGTACCAACCCAGATAGCAATCGTGCGTCGCATTTTAGGTGCATAATGTGCGAGGCACTCAATGATGGTGAAACGCAGTCATATTGCTTTCATTTGTC
The DNA here is from genome assembly GCA_011057455.1 of Ganaspis sp. Gsp50. NCBI lineage: Eukaryota > Metazoa > Arthropoda > Insecta > Hymenoptera > Figitidae > Ganaspis > Ganaspis sp. Gsp50. Next base: position 1,747 of record WNHD01008641.1, read on the forward strand.
AATCTAATTTTGAAGGCTTCAATAAATGTAGCAATCGTGCGTCGCATTTTAGGTGCACAATGTGCGAGGCACTCAATGATGGTGAAGTGCACTCATATTGCTTTCATTTGTAAATCTAAATTTGAAGGCTTCAATGTCTGTCTTTTCGCCATTTGTCATGCCTGTGCCTAGGCAGTTTGAATACTGTTTTAATGAAATTTTTCATTTCTACTTTGACTTAAATTGTTTTATATTTTTATAAAAAATAATTGATTAAGTATATAAATAATATAAAAATATAAATGTAAATATTTTGTCTTTAAAAATTACTGCTTTTTATAAAAGAAGCAAACTTAAAATATACCTATACCTACAAATTTTTGTTATAAAAATTTTCTATCCATAGAGAATTAAAAAAAGAAAAGTTCAGGTATAAAGGTGCGTACTTACAGCTCGGCTGCCTGTTCAGGCATCTGTTTCAGGCATCTTTTTAAGATTATTGTGAAAAAGAGAAAACAATCAGAAAAAGCCAATAAATCTTAAAAGCACATCATAAGATCTATACAAATGATTATATTATTACAAAATGCTTTATTTTATTTATATTTATTCTGTACATGTTTTTATAGAAATAAAAATTATGTAATTAAAGTTCACCTAAAAAATTCGTATTTAATTTTCAAATCATAAGTTTATTCTTAGCAAGTTTCAGTCATTACATTCTTTTTTAAATTTTGTGTAAAAATGTAATAGAATGACACTTTTATATGAAATGTAAATTTACGTAAGTAATTACGTAAAATATTGATTTATGTTATTAGCTTTTGATGAATTAATTAATTAATATTGTTAGTTTAGAAATTAAACTGTACTTCGTATGTTGTTTAAGAATTTAAAGGAATGGTATTTTTACACAAAATTTAAAAAAGAATGTAATGACTGAAACTTGCTAATAATAAACTTATGATTTGAAAATTAAATACGAATTTTTTAGGTGAACTTTAATTACATAATTTTTATTTCTATAAAAACATGTACAAAATAAATATAAATAAAATAAAGCATTTTGTAATAATATAATCATTTGTAGATCTTAGGATGTGCTTTTAAGATTTATTTCCTTTTTCTGATTGTTTTCTCTTTTTAACAATAATCTTAAAAAGGTTATCACAGGTATCCATTTGCATATGTCTAGTTTTTTAATTTACTGAAAGTAACTCGACGTATTTCCTTTTTTTAACGTTTTCTGTATTCTATTTTTCAAAATCCCGCGTGATTTGTTTAGTTTACCACTTTCTCGTCAGTGGCGCTGACAGGCGATAAAATATTTCCCCCCTTCTACTCTGCTCACAAAATCTGACCGTATTCCCTCTCGACTTTCAATGGTCCTGTTGTGCTTTCTGACTATAAAATACTATTTTTCTTCATATTGGATAAAAAAAGTGATTTATATTGTGTGATAAAAACACATCTTGTGATAAAGATATAGTGCATATACTAGTGCAGTTCAACGTATCTCTGTTTTGGATAATCTTGGTAAGTTTTTTATAAACATCAACAAACATAACCTCAATCTGCAGAAACGTTTAAATCACGAATTTTGCTTTCTTGTATTTAAATTTGGAATTTAAAATTTAAAAACCTTTGTATTTATTACATGGTTAGTTTAAATACTCTGATTATTAGTTTTTAGTGAAAGTTCTAAGTTCTCCTTTAAAAGAAATGTACAATAAAGTAATTTTACATTTTATTATAAATGTAGTCTTTTAGTTTAGATAAATATTAACATTTTTCTATAACATAGACTAATTTATTATTACATACAAAATGAAATTGAACTAAAATCTAACACCAAGATAGCATATTTAGCATTAGTTTTTATTTATTTTTATTTAGAATGATCAAAATTTATCAATTAGATGATTTGACGGAACGAAAATTTTTGGTAGTTGAGGTTATGTTAACTTACTCATATTTTAAATTAAATTTCATTAAATAATGTAAATGTATAAATGTATTTTTCTTTTACAGGAAAATACAATTTATTATTGTTATTGTACAATAATTTATTCAATTTATTCAAAATAATACACGGGCTTACAAAATGCCCTTTTGCCTAAAACTAAGTAATAGATTTAGATTTATTTATTATTATTTATTTATTATATTTATTGTTGTTGTATAATATTTTCCTAATTTTTTTAATACCTATACAGGTTTAATAACAAATTCTATTTTATTTCTTGCAATTTCGATCTATAAATTGCAACATTAGAAAATTTAGAACGTTCGTTTTAATAAAATGTTTTCAAACAATGATAATAATAAGTTATTACTTAAATAATATATTTTAGAACAAATCTAAATTTTTAATAGAAGAATACAAATTTATTTTATTATTCGCAACTTTATTCGCATTCTATTGTAAAGTAATTATGTTTTTGCTAGCCTCTTTTTCACAGAATGATAAGAAAAAAAAAAGTAAAAATCATTTCAATACGTATGTACGGCTGTCCATAAACTACGTCACGCTATTTTTCACATTTTTTCCACCCCCCCCCTGTCGTCACAAACTTTACATGTATTAGCGCCATTTTTTCTACAGATCCCCCCCCTCGAAAGCGTGACGTAGTTTATGGATGGCCCCTAAAGAAGTAATCAATCAATCAGCTCGAATTTCTATGTTATCGAATTTTATAGAGTAAAATTAATTTAAAATTAATTTTGATATTTATTTTTATTTTACTAAATTATTATTTAAAGGAATATTTATTTAGTCGAATTTTTATTCAATAGATTTTGTAGTTCACAAAATTTTCATTTGATATTAGTTATATAAAAACAGAATTTATATTCTGCAATATTTCCATAATACAGACGTTTTAATTAATATAAATGTTCTTTAATTTTATTTTCGTTTAATACATTATTCAATTAATCGTATTTTAATATTACCAAATTCACATTTAAAATATATTTCATTTAATAGAACTTTTATTCAGCTGAACTTCCATTTAATAGAATTTTAATTTATCCAAATTTCCATTAAACAATATTTTTATTTGACAGATTATTTACTAAACCGTATTTTCAAATTCCAGAATTTTCATTTGATCGAAACTTTATTTGCTAGATTTCTTAAATGTGCGAGTTGTCATTTGATACAAATTTTTAAACGTCGAATTTTAGTTTAATAGAAATAATTGTAAATATAGCTGAACAATTATCCCATAGAAAAGTTCAAGCGGAAATTTTAAAATCAATTAATCACATTTTTCTTGATTATTTCTGATTGGTAAATTTTTAAATTCGAGGCAAAACTTTCTGTCCGATATTTTTTCGGTCATTGGCAATATCTATTAAATTGAAATTCTACGTTTAAGCATTTCTATCAAATGACAATTTATACATTTAAAATTTCTGTCAAATAAACTTTCGATGGAATAAAAATTCTGGCATTTAAAAATTCGATTTAAATGAGAATTTTGCTTAATGTAAATTTGGTTAAATTGTTATTCTTTTAAATAAAAATTCAGTTGAATAAAAGTTCTATTGAATAAAATTCTTTTAAATATAAATTCAGTAAAATTAAAATTCTGTTAAATGCATATTCTATTAAATGAAAAAAAAGATTAAAGAACATTTATGTTAATTTAAAAGTCAGTATTATGCCAATTTTTTAGTATAAAAATCCTATTAAATAAAAATTTATGAACTAGAAAATCTGTTGTGTAGAAGTTCGACTACATAAAATTTTCAGATCCAAATTTTCTTTAAATCAAAATTCTTAAATATGCATACATATATATTAATTTTAATTCAAATTATACTATAAATGTTTTAAATTAATGACATATAAATTTGAGCTGACAGTGATTTCAACACTATAGAAATTCTAACAAATTTAATGTCAGGGATTTCATACGTCCCCTTTTTTCTAGGTTTTTTTTAAACCTTGAAAATCTTATGTTTCTAATATTATATAATTAAGAAATAAGAAAGACAAAACTTATTTTCAATCAAGTCTTTCTATATTCTTATTATTCACAAAAAAGTAAATTTAAATACAAAATTAAAAAAAAACCTTTCTTCAAGTTCCGAACGTTTATTTGGACGTTACGTTTTTTATTTCTTTTACATATTTCCAGAATTACTTTCAATAATAAAAGATAGATATTTTTAATTGAAAGAATATTAACACGTAAGTTCGTAATATTTTCGAACAAAGAATTTTTGAAAATATAACATAGTTCTTTCGTTAATTTCAATTTTCGGAATTTTATATACATAAAGAATCTCGATATTTTTATACAAACTCAAAAAATTTTTAAATTAATTTCCACGCACCCTGTTCCCCGGAACAGTACATTGTGGAACATTTATGAATGGATGAAATATTCTTAAACAAAATTTGTACATCTAAACGAATAAAAAGCTAAAATTAAAAGTTTTCCACACCGAATTTAAGTATAATCCCTTTAATAATTTTTTCTCCCATCAGAGAGTATTTTTTTAGCATTGGGGGTTATTATTATTATATTTCTTGTTGACAGGCTTTTATAGGCCTTGGGGCAAATGGAAAAAAATGTCTGGAAAATTCAAGAAACATTCAGACCTTTGTTCGAGACAAAAAAGGAGACGAATTAATAATATTTTTGAGAATAGAATTGATGGCGAGGATTCAGAAATCTTTGACGAAATTGAAGGAAGAGATGAAAACAACGATAATGGTAGAGAAACTGGTACTGGACCTGAAGATAATGTTGATGTCGCTGCTGCTGATCCTGGAGGTAATATTGAAGACGCTACTGCCGGTCCTGCTGATAATATAGAAGGCACTGATGATGAGCTTATCGATGATGATGATAGAAATGATAACATTGAAGAGAACAATGACAATTTTGATGGTCGTGTAGTAACAGACAACGAAGAATCTAATAGTGATTCCTCGGAAGACGAAGCTGTAGATGACGAAATCCAGGAAGATATAGCATATCTACAAAAGAAGGCTTTAAAAAATCTATTTTTGTCAGCTAATATCAATCATACCCAAGGAAATATGATATTGAAAACGTTACGACAGTTTCCCTTCAATTTAATTTCTCTTACAAAAGATTCGCGCACCGTTCTAAACACACCTACTATTGTTGCCAGTACAATGGTTAAACAGGTTGCAGGAGGCGAATATCTTCATATTGGTCTAAAGAAAACTCTTATAAAAAAACTAGAAAGCATTCCTGCAGATTTGTTACCACCAACATTGATAATTGATTTTAGCACAGATGGCGCTAAAGTGGATAAAGGCAAGGATCAGTTCTGGCCTATTCAGTATCGTATAATTAATATACTGGATAAACGACCAATTATAGCAGGCATTTATCAAGGAAGACATAAGCCTTCTAATTGCTTCGAGTTTTTTGAAGATTTTTTCCAAGAAATTTCAGAAATGGAAGAGGAAGAAGGAATTATGATCAGAAATCGACTTATTCCCTTCAAATTACGTTGCTTTATTGCCGATGCACCAGCTAGAGCCTTCGGATTAAATCACTATGGACATAGTTCGTCGTGTGCATGCTCTAAATGTAAAGTTGAGGGTCGGCGATGTGTTACTCCAGGATTCGAAGGGACAATGGTTTTTCCAGGTGTGGAACACGTACATCGAACTGATGAGGATTATGCAAATAATTTGGATGAAGATCATCAGAAAGGAAGAAGTCCTTTGTCTCCTTTCCTTCCTCTGGTATCACGTGTTCCTTTTGAAATAATGCATTCAGTTTATCTCGGAAACGTAAAAAAGATCTGTGCGGCACACATTCAAGGAAAATTTGGATTTAGACGAATGAACGCACGAAAATTAGACATTTTGGATATAAGAATGAAAGAACTTCAACTATATTGTCCATCAGAATTTAACCGACGCCCTGAAGACTTCCGTAGTTTCTCAAGTTTTAAAGCAACGGAATGTCGTCAATTTTTGCTTTATGTTGCACCTGCAATTGTTAAAGATGTTTTTAGCGAAGATCATTATAAGCATTTGATGATACTTCACTCAATTATGCGTCTCCTGGTTTCAGAAGAAACACCTCAATATATGTACCCGTTTTGCCAAGACGCTATGAAAACTTATGTTTCATTGAGTGAATCGTTATATGGCGAGCAGTTTCTCTCATATAACTTACATAGCGCATTGCATTTTGTAGAAGATGTTGAAAACTTAGGACCCGCAGAAACATTTAGCGCTTTTTGTTATGAGAATAACATGCAAGAACTACGAAAATACGTCAGAAAGCCTGGTTTGAAATTACCTCAAATATATAAAAGAATTTCAGAAAGAGATGAGTATGCTTTGAATCCAATCGATCACAGTATTAAATCTAAACTGTCACAACCACACGCTGAAGGCCCGCTACCGCAAAATATTTCTGCTCGTTTTTGTCGGCAATTTGCGAAATTAGAAGTTGGGAAATTCACATTTTCCACTCAACAACGTGATAGTTGCTGCATTTTACGAAATTCAAAAATTTGCATCATCAGAAACATTATAAAAATAAGAGAGGAGACTCAGTTGGTTGTTCAGCAATTTAAATCTACTGCAGATGTTTACGATGCTGGAGTCAAATCTACAAAGGCTAACGTTTTCTGCTGTAAAGATCTAGAGCAAACTCTGAGAGCAATTTCATTGACAGACATTACAAATAAAATGTATATTATGCCACAATGGAGCGGTGTGGAAGGCCAAGAAGAACGTGTTCTTGGAGACAAATGGATATGCGTTTGTTTATTGTCACCATTTCTGCTTCCTGAGAATATTAATATTCAGTAAAACATGTATTTCATCTTTGAGAAAAGCACATACAAAATTTAACGTAAGTGATTTAAATCACAGTCGTCTCTCGATAAATCGAATATCAAGTGACATAAAAAGTAGTTTAAATAATGGAGGACTTATTTATTGCATGTTTCAATTTATTAAGAGTTTTTGTAGGAATCTAAATTGTACTTTAATTCGTAAAGAAATTTAATTTATCGAATATTTTATTATTGAGAGGGTAAACGTAGGGTAAAAAGTGTTTTAAATTATTGCTCTTAGAAAGCATGCAACAATATAGGTAACAGTTTAATTTTTGTTCGCTATTTAACAAGTCAGTTTTTATTTTATTTAAATGTAATAACAATTTTAATTTAAGTATGTTCATATATTAATACGGGACTAATGATTAATACCTAAAACATGTTAAGGATTGTCGTAACCGTAACATAACCTGAAAGTAAAGAAATGTTTTTTAACGCAAACAAAAAATTAATCAAAACTACTTTTAAATAATTTTGGAAGATCTAGTAAAACACTTTAAACAAGTGGAAAATTATGTTCATTTTATGAACCGGTAAACTATTTTTTTAAAAATTCTTATGTTTCATTCTCTCTGAAAAGTAATTTTTTAAAGAAATCCGGTATCTTAATAAAATAGTTATATGAACAACTGTTTTACAGTAAATAGTTGGAAAAAGAAAGACTGTTTACTTTATAACCGCACAGGACTAATTAAAATAACATGTTCTCTACTTATTGTTTGAATTAATAAGGTTTTTCTCTCACGTAAGCAACTAAAAATCATCACCCTTATGTCTGAGATGCTTACATAATACTTGAATCACGCTTTATAATAAAATCTTAACTTCAGTATGCTTTAAATAATGTTTACGTTCTGACTTTTATTTAATGCACGAAAAAAGTAATTATTGATTTGCATGTATGTTTTGGCTTTTAGCTTGTCTTCCGAATCACTTAGAAGCTACTCTAATTTTTGTATGAAACTCTTTTTCAAGTTTAGTAATTTTTTCTTTCTGTATAGGTCTAAAAGCTGGACAGTGAATTTAAAAAAACAACTATGAAAAAGGTTGACAGACAAGCAATTAAGAAATCTCGGAATGGCAGAAACCTTTTCAGACCTCAAAAGATTATAACCACATCGGAAGAAGAGCCTCCTCAAAAAATGTCCAAAAAGTCATCAGTAAAAGTAAAAGAGAGTTTAGACTTTTTAAGAAAAAGATTAGCCCAATTGGAAGAAAAAAATTCAAATGATATGTCTAATGGTTGTGGCACAGAAAAGAATAACAATGGGTAAGATAAAATGTTATTTATATAGCAACAAAAGTAGTAATAATAACATTAAAAATTAATAACATTAAATAATAATAATAATATTAATAATATTAATAATAATAATAATAATAATAATAATAATAATAATAATAGTAATAATAATAATAATAATGATAATAATAAAGTTCATATAAACGGTAATAACTATTTCTATACAATGTAAATATTATTAATTTGTATACTTAAGTTAGTAAACATTACTTTATTCTTTATAGGCCAAAATCAGTTAGAACCGATTCTGCGCAATCTAGTTCAATACCTGATGAGAAAAAACTGAAAAGCTCCGAGTAAGGAATACTTTATTTAAATAAATGCTAAGAAAGATTTCAGTGTGTTTTAATCATAGAGATATTAGAATACTCGTGAACGGTAGTGTATTATTAAAATTTAACATTTAACGCAGTTTGATACCCGAAAACTGAAATTTTTCTAATGTGTTTTTCTGTATATGTACATAATTCCTTACACTGTAATGTGTTAATTATTCTAAATAATATCATTATTGTATTTTCAGGACAAGAAGAAACCAAAACACTTCTTCTACTGTAAAGAAGTCTGACCGCTTAACATTAAATGAAATAATAATTAAAAATGCAGAGTGAGTATAGTAAAATTAAAAAGTTAAAAAAATCTTAATTAATGATAATTTTAATACTTATTTATTGTCTTATTAAGTCGAAAACTTCACAGTTTTAAGAGAATGTTTAAAATTAGAAAGCGTAAAGAATTGTTTTTTTTTAAATTTTTTTAACGGTAATTTTAATTCTTATTATATTGTCTTATTAATGTCAAAAAACTTTGCAGTTTTAAGTCAGTGTGTCTTTTGAAAAGTTGATTGTCAACTCTCATTTTAAAATTGTCGTACCTCGTCAAGTTTTAATTGAATTTCAACTGAAAAGAGCAAAAAAAAAACGTTTTTCTGACACTAGATCTAAAATTTCTTACAAACTTGACGTAACAAAAAAAATTTAAATTTAAAACGATTCGGTGGACAAAAATATGCGAATAATAGTTTTTTGTTTAATTATTCGTACAGAATAATCTGTCTTCACAAAACTTATAAAGATTTCTCATTTTTTGTTGACGAGGAAAAGTTATTTGCTGATATAATTAAGATATGTTGTATTAGGAGAAAACCATAGGCACAGTTGCGCTTAATCAAACCATTATTATTCTCTTGCAAAGAAAGTATTAATTATACTGTTATCTCAGTGAAAGAATACGATAGATTATTGTTTTAGTATCCTTTTAATTATATCGCATGTTTTTTTACTTTTCTTTTAGGATGAACAATATGAACACCAGTGTCCCTATATGTACTAAAATTACAGAAAAAGACTCATCTAAACAGTTATTCCAAGGCATCGAGTAAGTAATTATTCATTTTTAACATTTTCAAGAAAAGTGGAAGAATACTATAGATTATTATTTTAGTACCCTTTCAATTATATCACATCTTTTTTTACTTTTCTCTTAGGTTAGACAAAATAAACACCAGTGTCCCTGCGCCTACAAAGGTTACAAGCCAAGAATCATCTGAGCAGCTAATACAACAGATCGAGTGAGCAATTAATTATATTTTATCATTTTTAATAACAAATTTTTCATTTTTAATAAATTAAAAAAGGTAATAAGCAATTGTAAAAAAATTCTACTTCCATCCCCAATTTTTTCAGAAGTATTCCAGTATTTATTTCTAACGGAAATGCAGATTTACATACATTAGGGGGAGAAATATTTAACCCTTTCTCATTTCCAAAAGCAGATGAATGTAAATACTTAAAGTAAGTATTGTCACACTTATCTACATACAAGCATATTCATGATGAATTTTCGAACATTTGGAGAAATTAAATAAATTAAATGTCACTATCTAATATCAATACCAAAAGCTTCGTTTCGAGTAGAATATTTCAACAATTTAGCTTCGATGAGTCACCGGCAGTAAGAAGTATTTATACAGGAATCATATATCATGCTGTTTAAAAATTAAATAATAAATTTTGACATTGCTTTAATGATAATAAACACATGATTATACGGAGGAAATAGCCAGCTTTGTTTGGGATTTATAATAAGAAATAAGATTTTTTAACAACTTTTTTAAAAATGTGAGATTATATTAAAAAATAAATTTTTAAACAAGTTTTTTTATACGCACGTAAATCTACGGATTTAGTTACTAACTTCATTAAATTTAAAGGCATCTGGTACACACATACCATTCTGGTTAAATGATTTTGTAAAACAGTCCTGTACACTAAGAGAACGATATGTTTGATTTAAACTTATGTTCACTTTGTTATACAGTCGAACATACTCAAGTTTAATTTAAACATATTTTTTTGTTTCACTTAATATATTCAATTTAAAAATATATTTTGTTTGTGACAAACTTATTTTACTACTTTTAAAAAATTGAACTTATAAATATTTTTAAATAAAAAAAAAATATAAAATGATGTGTAAGTTTAAAATAAGAAACTATTTTTCTCAGTGTATAAACATATAATTTAATATCCTAAGTTCTAGTTGGCTTAATTTGGTTTTTTAAACTTTTCTTCTAATTAAAACTTTTTAGATGGTACTAAATGCTAGTAAATGATGGACTAAACTACGGAAACAATAACTAATAATAATTATAAAAATGGATTTTTATTAAACTTTATAAGCTATTTGAAATTTAACATTTTGAAGACAATTATTTTCATTTTCAGAGATTTGAATGAAAAATGTGATAAATTAATAAAACAAAACGAAAAAATAATTATGAGGCAAGACAAAATACTAGACATACTACAGGAGCAACGACAAAAAGAAAGCAAAGAACTATCGAAAAATCTATTTGATGCTCTTGAAGGTTTCCCCTTAGAAACTGTGGACGCGTTTAAAAGATTTGAATCAGAGGACAATGAAGATCATACGAAAATCGTAAGTAAATTCAAATATATTTTATTAAAAAAATGCATTAGTTTTTCTTAAATTATTCTTATCTTTAAGTGGGACAAAATTTCCACATCTCTATGTACCCGTTCTTAATGAAAATTACCCTGGTTTCTATTTAATAAGTACATAGATTAAATATTTTTTAATAAAAATTTAGGAAAATATGGAAAATAAATCCATAAACTAACACTTTCTGAATCAACAAAACATTTAAATTCCGAATAAAGCGGACTAGAAATAAGTTCTTTTGTGACTTTTTTCAATAATTTTAAAAATATAGGGTAAAATATACTGTAATTATGTTTAATTGTTTAGTCTTTTCACCTTTTAGTTTTAGGAAAAATAACAAATGTAAATATTCGGCTATTTTCATTTCAGGAAAATTACTTAATATGCCTGGGTGGGGTCAATATTAGAAGTTTTTTGTCAGTCGCTATGAAAAATTTAATGACGGATGAATTACTCCTTCAATTTTCTTGGAAAGGAGGAGATGGTATCTTAGCCATAAGGAATACAAAAATTTTAAATATTATCTATAGTACGTAATCCATATTCTTAGTTATTAGGTTATTTACATTTTAAAATTAATTACAAAATTGTTATTTTTTATTATAAGTTTTAAAATTCTTATTTTTTAATCATTATTCTTTTAGAAAAAATATTCTCTCTCGATAAATGAATCACTTAATTTATAAGAAGTACATATTTCACTACAAACTATAGAATTAATCAAGCTTTTTGGTTTTTAAAAATGTAACTATGTAGAAACTTATACGATTATTGCAAATTTTGAACTATTATTATTAGTGTTATTATTATTTTTGAATAAATGTGTTTATGAGGAAGCAAAAATGTTTAGGAACTGAAACCTAGCTTTATGTATTTTATTAATAATAATTAATTAAATTCTTTTTAGTATCCGCTCAAAAATGTAAAAATTTTCAAGGACCAAAAGACAAAACATCTTTTAAAGGACATAT
>WNHD01008643.1:0-15201 GCA_011057455.1 Ganaspis sp. Gsp50
TTTATGTAAAACTTAACTTTTATTTCTCAAGATGTTGATCGACTGTTTCGTTACCTTTCTTCAGAATACTTAAAATGGTTTTATAATTAAAAATAATAATCTTGAGTAATTTCAATTCTATATAGAAAATTATTTTTGCAATAAGCCTAAGATAAATTCATTTTTTTAAAATATGGAATATGTAATGGAATATAATTGAAACTTTTCTATTTTTCTTACACCGAGAAAAAGGTTTGGTTTGTAGAATCTACGTTTTGTTCGCTCAATAAATTTCTTTGGTTGATATACGAGCAACAAAACCTTTTCGTTGAAAGAACAAAATTCTCTTGTTGGATTCTTTGATAACTTCAACAAAATAATTTAGTAGTCATAACAAAAATTTTGTAGGCATAACAAGGTTTTTGTAAATTCTGCAACTATCACATTAATACAAGCAAGATTATTAGGTTAGGTTACAGATTTCGATAAATAAGATAATTAACATAAACGTACTAGCCCATCGGAAAATAATAATTTAAAAGATTTATTATTATGCATATTATAAATATTTACATTCGATGAGCCGTGCATAAAAATAGAATTAAGTAAATCACATTTCAAATTTGGTAATTTGCTTTAGATGTCAAACATGCATTATCTGCTGGGTTGATCAGAATCGTAATAGAAAGCGCGTGCGCATTCACATAGATATTTAGTACGGTGAACAAAACACTTTAATGGAATCAACCAAAATTTGTTAGAGGTAACAAAATTCCTCAACAAAATTAATTTGTTAACATTACATTGTCATTTTTCTCAGTGATAATTGAAACATAATTACAATTCACTTTATACGTGTAATGTTACTTTGAAAAAATCCCCGCCACCCTCGCGTTACAGCGCGTAGTAGGAAGCTTGACCCCCTCCCACTCTAGAATGGTAACGTAGTTTATGGACGGCCCCTAATAAGTTTTTCATTCTTTTTTTAAATACTCTTCTTCTTTTAAACAAAATTAAAAAAGCAAGTCTGTAATACTTGTATCACATTTATTTGTTATGTAATTTGACATTTATTTTATTATTTTTTTTTTCAAATATACTATACAATAAATTTATTAAACTGATGGAATTCTTTCATTAATTTCCAACAAATTTATTTTATAAAAGTACTTTATTCATGTTCTTATCATTTGCAACTACGAAAAAAATAATAATAATTGGAATCTCTAAATTTAAAAATTCTTGCGATTTACTTTCTTTGTTAGGGGCTGTCCATAAACTACGTCACGCTATTTTTCACATTTTTTCCACACCCCCCCCCCTGTCGTCACAAACCTCACATGTATTAGCGCCATTTACTATTACTGATATAATTCTGAATTTTGACCAATCAGATTCATTTTACATACATATTAATATATTTCCAGTTTCAAATTTTTCTAATTCGTTCTTTTCATGTCATGTATTTTTTTATTAAATTATATTTGTCTATATTAATTTATACATTAATTGCATATATTTGTTTATTTCATTATTTTCTACAGTTAACAATAAATTGAACAAAGTTACAAATTTTACTAATTTTAATTTTGTATAAAACGCGTAATTATTATTTGGCAATTGAAATAATAAATTGAAAAATAAAAATAAACACATTAAAAATTTAAAAAATTAGCAAAAGTCAAAAATCGCACATTTCTAATACACTCTCATTATTGCGTAAAAATATTTTAATTAGCCAAAAAAATTAGATTTATATTAATAGCTTTCTTTATTTCAATTTATGTTAGTCTTTTATTACATTTCACAATACTGGATTAGCAATAAATATTTTTTAATACGACTCTTAATTGGTAGAAAAAGTGCGATTTAATTTAGTAATTCTGTTTATTAAAAACTTTTTAATTAGTATAATTATTATTTGTCTGAAAAAAGTTAAATTTTTGCTTCAATTTATTTTTTAAATTATTCTTTTGCAATCAATGGACAAACGACAAAGAACTAAAGAAATTGAAAATTAAACATATTCTAATAATTCAAATTTCTAACAAAAGTCATATTTTTTTAGTATTTTTTTTTAAATTTTATATTTATGTTTAACATTTTTTATTAATTCAATTCAATTTGTATAAAATATTGGCAAAAGCTTTTTCAGTCACATTTCTTCTTTTCAACAAATGGAGCATTAAAAAGCTTCAAAAATCTGTTTTCAGATAGAAACAAAAGGAAGGATATAAAAATTAACATTTTTAAAATTTAATTAAACTAGGTATAAACTTTATTTTATTTTCTATAACAAAATTATTAATTAAAATTTAATATTTAACAATATCTTTTTCTTACATCTATTGCTTCATTCTATTAATTATTTAATTTTTATAATTTTAGCTACTTTATTGAATAAGATTTAAAAATTACATTTGGTATAACTTTTCTATTGCAATTCTTGTCATTTGTTAAATTATTTTTTACATTTGACAATAAACTAAAAAAAGGGAATTTCAACGTTTGATGTAGTATATTTTCATTTAACATTTTTATATTTGCTAAATTATTATCTTTCAAAATATTAAGTTGAAAAATAAGATTTAACTTAAGCCCAGAAGCTTACAAATATTCAGTGGTTTCCGAGATATAAATCAAAACGTCCGCGCCTCTTTTCCTTAAAACCCCTTATTTTCAGATAAAATCTCAGTTTGGCCGATTAAAACGCGCGGACATTTGAAGTCATATCTCGTGAACTGCCGAATATTTTTTAAGTTTTCTGGGCTGAAATTAAAGCTTACACTTCAAAGATTACATAAATGTAAGTTTTGCAATTTTAACATAGTTTTTACAAATTCTACAACAATTTAAACTTAAATTTCTTGTTTTTTAAGGCTAGAAAGAAAACACGAAGTAACTTTTGAATTCTGAACTCGGATTCGGATTCAGTGACCCGAAATACTTAAGGATTTGGTTTATTGGACAAAGAACTTTTTTTTAAATAGATTTTATTAAATAACCATCTATAATATAAATAAAAAGAAGTAAATAATAAGATTGCACGTTTACTAAAATTCTATAACGTTAGAAGTTCTTTCTAGACGTCCAATCATTAGTACCTTTTATGAAATAGAAATCAAAGATTAAATAGCCTCGTGGGTAGCGTGTTGGATTTACATATACTCGCGTCGCGGGTTCAATCCCACCCTTCGTACGAAATTTTAATTCTTAGTTTTTAATTTTAATTTCCTAGTTACTTTTAAATAGAACTATATAAAGAAACTAGAGAGATCATCCTGATATTACTTTTACGAATGTCTATTAATTCTTTGGGGCTGTCCATAAATTATGTAAGACGTTTTTCGGACATTTTTAACTACCTCTCCCTTCCCCATGTAAGATTTTTTACATGGTAAAATTTGTAAATTAACACATGAATTCATTAGACTCCCTCCCCCAAAATCTTACGTAATTTATGGACGACCCTTTTTCTTTATTGTAAGAGTGAAAAGGTGGAAAAATTTTGATTATGGGACGCGTGACTACTGACGTCATTTTTTTATTTCGTGCCCTACTTAAAAAAGAATTTTACGTTCATGGATTTTTATTTATTTATTTAAAAATTTTAGGAAATGCAGACTTAGTTGTATCCAAACCTTCTATAATTATACAAGTTTTTTACCAATTTTCAAAAAGATTGTTTAATTATTGATGGAATTGCAACTGTTTGGAAAAACAAGACGCTGTCGTCAACGTCAAAATAATTATTCTGCGAAGACGATTTGGTATATTGTCCGGATCGAGTGGCAGCAAATGCCTGAATTAATATCACAAAAATGCTCAAAAATGTAACAACAGATTAGTAAAGTTGGTTCTAAATATTATATTGTTTTCCCGCCTTAAGGTAAGCACATTAATGCCACAAATAAAATATAGGAAAAATGGAATCGAAAAGGCCTTTATCACTTTTTGAAATTTCCAGCCGTTCCGGAGTTACAACGGTTCGAAGTTGGCCAATGGCGAGAAAGCTAATTATTCATCCCCTCCTTCGTGACGACAGCGGTGCCATATATGCTGCTTCGGTACCGTAGGAAGCTCCTGATTGATTAACTTCGAACCGTTGTATCTCTGAAACGGCTCAACATTTCAAAAAACGATAAAGGACTTTTTTATTCAGTTTTTCCTATTTTATTTGTACCTTTAATATGTTCACCTTAAGGCTTAGGGGTCGTCCATAAATTACGTAAGACTTTTGGGGGAGGGGGGGGGTCCAAAATGTTCGAAAAACGTCTTACGTAATTTATGGACGGCCACTTACAACGTGAATAAAATTCAAATTTCTATTTTATTTTTTATATTTTTTTTCAGAAAAAACTACTATATCTATAATTTCTAATACTAAATTTGATTAAAATCGATCACATGGCTGTTTAGAGATTAGAAGAGTCATATAATTTTATCTATAATATTTTGAAGCGAATGCTAATGCTGCAAAATGAATATTTTTTAGCAAATTTCCAAATACATTGTGCAAACAAATTATTTTTTAATTTTTGAACTCTCAGAATATGTAATAGGATGTTTTTTAATTTACAAAAATTCTTGCATAAAAAGAAAAGGGCCAAATTGGTACATTTTTACAAATTCATTCAACAACATTCATCGAAAGGTAAAAAATTTTAAAGATGTATGGATTCTATGGATTTTTTTTGTTCTTAATAAACATTTTTGTCTGCACTAGAGACTGTCAGAGAGAAATTTTAAGGTATTAAAACATTCAAGGCAGACTCGATGAAGCATCATTGAAGCAAAACTTTCGTTTTGTATTATATAATACCTTGACCATTTTACTCTCTAAATCTAAATTAGTAGTTTTCTATTAATAAATTGGTGAATAATCTTACTATTAAACGATGAAAAATCATACTAATTTTTAAAAGAAAAATGCTAATTTGAAAGTATAAAATATCTGTCAATTGCTAATTCAAAAAATAAATCTTCACTATTTCAATATACATTATTTGTTATTATTTTTATTATTATTTTATTATTATTTTATTTTAATTTTTATTAATTATTATTTTCAGATTTTTTTCTAAAACACGTTAAATACTTCATTAGGTCTCTCAAAGAAATTAAAAAATATACGCGTGAAATGATCAAAAACAGTTTACAATCTGGCATGGCCCAAATTAGCGCCAGGACAGAATTTTCACTGGTAAAAGATGTAGAGAGTAAAAAAGAGATAAAATACGCATAATAGATGAAGGATGCATTTGTCACTGATCGAATAGAAAAGTTTGATTTTGAACCTGCATTCATTCACCTTATAACTGGGGTTGAATCACACGTATGCATACATGCGTATGATTTACATTTGGGGTGGCATTGTGCTCGGAAGATTGTTAGATAGCGAAATATTCCAGAATGGGTATGTTATTTATGGTGTAACGTGTTGGGAAAGACTTCTGTTAAATATTTGGGGGAGACTGAATTAAATGTGCACGAAAGGCAATTGTATACATAATACATGTATGCATACATTACATATATATATATATATGACACCCTGTTAACACAAAAACTTCGATTTTTAAATCAAAAGTAACATTTACATACATTTTAAGAGTTAAATTTGATAAAAAAAACATAAATTATAGATACAGTTGATTCTACGAATAGTGCCACCATGAATAGTGCCACTGTTTGGGATTTCAGCTCGCGCGTTACCCCTCTTTGATGACCATGACATAAGTATGCGGCGAAAATACTTCAAACATACTCGAAAGTAAGATATGTTGGACGAGAAAAATTGTGTGACTTGTAAATCTACGGCACTATTCATAGAGTCGATTGTATTAATTTTACTATTCGACGCTTATGTATATAAGCAAAAATTAAAGCTTGTCTGGAAAAAGAGGTTCCAACAAGAATTTGAGGTTATGTTTGAGTGGAATTAACTTGAAATAAAATATAACTTTTAAAATGAATGCAAATGTTTTTGACAAAGTGGAATTAACTTGAAATAAAATATAACTTTTAAAATGAATGCAAATGTTTTTGACAATAAAAGCGACGTGTTTTTTATTTTTTTTCCGTTGCCAAATTCCCGAGTTATGAATTTTCAAAAAGTTGATTTTTTATAAATATAGGCCTATTTTCAATGGCCTATAACTCTAAATTACAAAAATTTCGCTGATAGAAAAGTCACTTTTTTCCTTTCCTTTTGCTTTTTGATCAATATTAAAAAAAAAGTTCAATTTTTTATAGTTTATCAATTTTTTATAAACAAATTAAGCTTTATTCATTTGTGGTTTTTTGATTTCTTTCGTTTTTTCTAAAATTTCTCTACATATTTTTGAAAATGATTTCTTACAGCTAATTATATATGGATAAAGCTCAGGAGTTTAGAAAAAGAGAAAAAATAAGAATATTGTTACAAAAGAATTCCTAATTCTTACTTTTTTAGTAAGAAATTACATTTTTTATTTATTCTACTGTGAATATGCAAACCAAATTTTAAAATAAAAGAAAATTTGTTAAACTATAAATTTTCATTTTTTGTAAACAAATTATATAAACAAATTCATTTTATGTGGACTTATGAACCGAATGAAATTGCATTTTCTTTTAATCGTCAACCTGATTGAAGTCGCCACAACGTTTTATCAACGATTAACAAAAATTAATACGTCACAAAGTGGAATATTATAAAAAATTATTATCTACAATATTTTTTAACAAAATTTGTTAAATAAAATACAATCCAAAAAATCTTTTGAGATAAAAATTACAAAGAAAAAGTAACTAGAAAAATATTTTTAGTTTAAATCGTTGATCAAAAACGTTGTGGACTTCAACTTGGTAATTGTCATATAGGGTTTCTACAAATTTGTTCACAAATTTTCCATGTTTTTTAATATATTTTGTATAATAAAAAATGAATTTTTCTATATTTCGTATGAATTAAAATAACCATTAATTTAAGTATTTTAAAGTGTTTTCATTATTTTTATAGTTTAGGCCAATAATACAAAGTCAAAAAATAAATCAATGGATGTTATTTTTTAACAAATTTTGGATTATTGGCCTAAAACATAAAAATGATTAATATGAATCAAAATCCAAATACTCAACAATGATAAATTAAAGTATTTTTAAATATTTCCAAGTATTTCAAAGTAATTTTAAATGTGAATATCTTTCAATATTTTAAAGTATTTTTAGTAGTTTTTTAAAAATATTTGTTTTTATTTTTTAAATATTTTGAAGTATTTAAAAGTAATTTTAAGTATTTTAAGTTTTTCTAAAATATTTTGAAGTATATTAAAATATTTTGCAGTATTGGAAAGTATTCAGAAATAGCTTAAGGTCATTTCAAGTATTTTAAAAATATTTTGAAGAAATTTTAAATATTTATTTTGAAATATCTTGAAGTAGTAAGTCTGAAGTATTATATAATAATGCAATGTATTAAAATTTTTTAAAAAATTTAAAATCTAGTTGTACTTTATTTAATATACTTAAAATACTAACATTTTTAAATACTTTGAAATATTTTGAAGTATTGGGAAGTATTTGAAAATAGTTTAAACTATTTTCAATATTTTGAAGAATTTTTAAATGCGTTTTGATGTAGGTATCATGAAGTTTCTTTCCGTAAATAAAAGTATAAAATTTTGGCAAAATTTAATGAACTTCATAAAGTAAAGAAATTAAATTAAAAAAAAAAAAACAAATTTTATCATATAAAAGAAAATTCAATGAGATTTCCACTCTCCAAATCTGAAAGAGTGCGGATTCGTTTACCCTTTGAAAAATAGTAAGAAATTTGACTATTAATTAGTAGAAAACTACTAATTTAAAGTAGTCTACTAATTAATAGTCAAATTTCTTACTATATTTCAAAGGGTAAACGAATCCGCACTCTTTAAGAGTAAAAAACTACTAATTCAGATTTAGAGAACATGATTCCATAAGGAATAATGAAATTCCATATACGAGATTTCCTGGTTTTCCACACTGAAAGAAAATATTTTAGAAATTTCAATAAACACATTGTACTTTTTAATATAAAAGTAACGATTTAGGGAAAACGGTAAAAAATGAGAAAAATTATTTTTCTCATTTTTTACCGTTTTCCCTAAATCGTTACTATTATATTAAAATGTAAAATGTGTTTATTGAAATTTCTTAAATATTTTCTTTCAGTGCACGTTTTCCAGAGTTGTAGAGATATTAACATAAATTAGTTATGACACAGAAATTAAAAAATTGTCCAGGAAGGATCTCTGAAAAATATATTTATCAATTATCTTCAAAAAATGTTTAAATTTGTTGGAAATATTGTAGTAAATTTGTAAATTGTACACTGAAACCTTTTGAAAAACGTATCTAACATTGCCAGGTGTATAATAACAAAAATAAGAAAAATATAAATACCCGAAATTAAGAAAAGCTTTATTTTTTCTTAAAAAATTAGTCAATTTCTTTGAAAAAGTGAAAAAACACTTTTTTTTCGTTAGTACTGTTCCAAAGTCGAGGAAAAAATAAACTTTTTTTCTATCAGTGACATTTTGTTAATTTCAATAATTTTAGAATTGAGTTATAAGCCATTGAAAATAGGTCTAGATTTTAAAAATCAAAATTTTGAAAATTCATTACTCTATCATTTTGCAACGAAACAAAATACGTATATTTTTTTGTCTATAAAGAATGAAAACAATAGTTTTTACTACATTTAAAATATGAGTGTAAATTTCACTTGGAATAACATATATCATCGAAAAGTGTTACCAAATCCTTCGCACCCCATGGCTTAGAAGAATACAATTGTACGACGGTAATGATCAAAATCTTCGTTAGCATCGTTAGAATCATTATTTAAATTGTAAATTATTCTAAAAGATTAAAATTGCCCATGTTGCCCATAAATCATTTGCAACTGTGTACTGTATCTCAAATTCCAAATTTATAATAATTTAAAAACAAGTATACCTCCCATAATTCGCTAATCATCAAATTGTGTGTGTCATATTTTGTAAAAGAAAGAAAGAAAATTGTAAATTATTGTAAAGAATAAAAATAAATAAAATAAATAAATATATAAAAATGTATAAAATAATGTATTCACCTTTTTCTTCATTAATATAAACAAAAATAATTTTTTTGCACAGCAGGCGAAACTATATATATATATATGTCAACTATAGTTTACTATGTCGCTGTATATAATATACAGGTCGCTGAATCCGAATTCAGTTTCAAAATTTAAAAGCTAACATCGCGTTTTTTTCTAGTCTCAAAAAACAAGAAATTAAAGTTTAAATTGTTGTAGGATTTGTAAAAACTATTTAAAAAATGCAAAACTCCCACTAGTGTAATTTTTGAAATATTACCTTCAATTGAAACCCTAAAAACTTAAAAAATATTCAGTAGTTCCCGAGATGTGACTCCGAACGTCCGTGCACGTAAATCGGCCAAACTGAGGTTTTATCCAAAAATAAAGGCTTTTAAGGAAAACAGACAACAACGTTCTGATTAATATATCGGGAACCACTGAATATTTTTTAAGATTTCTGGGGCTAAATTAAAGCTGATACTTCAAAGATTACATTAATGTGAGTTTTGTATTTTCTCTAGAGTTTTTACGAATTCTACAATTTAAACTTACATTTCTTGTCTTTTAAGGTTAGAAAGAAAACGCGACATATTTTATGAATTTTCATCTCGGATTCGGTTTCAGCGACCCGAAATACATAAGAAAAGACTTTTTTTTATTTTTTTTCTTTGACAGAGAAATAAGACTCGTCGGATCGGACAGAAAAAATTATTTTATTTTGTGGGAATGTGTATAATTATTACATATCCACCACTTGACAAAATGAATATTGTGATGCTTAATCAAGCGAAAATTTTCTCAATAGAACAAGAATTTTGCTCGAAAATAGAATCGATGGAGTAGTGTTTTCGTTATTTTTCTGTTACATGAAAGGATATAGATTCTCGAAATGCATCATTAACAATGCATGATTTGTTTCTTTTTTGCTTATACAAATTGTTCTCAACTTTTATATAATTTACGCTACACTAAGGTCTTATTTTCATTAAATTATCCTTGTAATATACTCTATTTCTGTTTATTCTATAATAAAGTTGTATACCGATGTCCAGTAAAGCGTATCAATTTTATCTCTAAATCGTCAGTCAACCTGCCTCAAAGGTTGCCCATACCTGCACGTTAATTATGATGCCTTTAACACCTATAGGCATTTACGAGTGGAAACATATTAACAAAAGATTTCTTAAAACTCGACAAGACCATAATGGTCTGCCAAATGTTCTGTGCGTTGATTGACTATAAATAATTCCTGCCAGCCGGAACTAAAACTTGTAGCCTGTGCGCTTTTAGTTATCTTTTTCAAATTTTCAACTCTTAAGACTGCAATGAGAAATGACTGAAATTTCAATAACCCAACACGATTTTAATCTTTGAATGTTCATTGGTAATTTCACTGATCAATCATAGTCAAAGATTATTGAAATTTCGGTTAATTTATCTTGATATAAATCAGTGCCCTTGGCAACGCCGCAGAGAATTAAAAAAAAGTTCAATTTTTTCGACTAGCGTAATTTTTATATAAGCGTATTAGAATTTTAAAACATTTTTTTCAAATTGGTAAAAACCACATAACCCCAAAGAAGAAGATATACTAAAGTACATTTTTCTAGCAGTAAATAATTTTCTATTCATCGCAACTATTCAACTCTACAAGTGGTTGTCGCAAGTACACTTGCAAACCTTGAGTGTAGAAACGATTCCCGAAAACGTTAGGTGCAATATGAAATTGTGAGTTATGACTCTTGGAACGAAAATTGTGTCACTCTAGAGTGAAAAATTCACTTTCAAAAGTGAAAAATAGACTCTCAAGAAAAGCACTCTGAAGAACGCAAAAAGTATAAAGATCGCTTTCGACCATCCAAATATTTTCTACAAAAGTAAAAACGTTGAGAGTAAATTTTCGCTCCATCGAAAATCACTCTAGAAGTCACTTTGAGAAGAGTGAAAACTCAGTCTAAGAAATTTAGAGAATCTAACAATAAGAAGAGTGAAACCTTATCCAAAAGTAGAGTCCCGGCCATTGATGCCTTCCTTTTTTCCACTAGAAAATTTCTATTCAGCGAGTTGCTTTCTATGTAATTTCACTCCATGCATTAACATTTCATATGGGCATAGAATAAAACTACATAGAAAGAAACTCGCTGATGAGAAATTTTCTAGTGAAAAAAAGGAAGGCATCAATGGCAGGGACTGTACAGTCGCGGCCTTATATGCCTTTACATTTTGTCACTAGAAAATTTCTACTCAGCGAGTTTCTTTCTATGTAGTTTTATTGTATGCATGAAATGTTAAGTCATGAAGTGAAACTGCATAGAAAGAAAATCACTGAGTAGAAATTTTCTAGTGACAAAATGTAAAGGCATATAAGGCCGTGACTGTATCTATGTACCTAATAGAAAAACAATACCTAAGGAACGAAAACTCACTACGAGGAGAAAAAACTCTATGAAAATTCACTCCAAGAGAAAAAACTCTCCACGAAATGATCACTGCAAAGAGAAAAAAAACTTACTTCTTAGTACAAACTCAGGGAGATAAGTATGCGTGAAAATCGAATTTACGATAAACAAATCCATTGATAGGTTTGGCACAATAACGCACGTATTATCATTTTGAATTGCTTAACTCGTCGCATGTCAACAACACACCTGACCAATCTTTAATTCACCGGTACACAATGAAAATAAACCGAAGAGCACACACTCAAAACAAATAAACTGTTTTGAAAAGTATCGTTTCAAGCTCGCTGACTATATTTGAAAAGCTTTCCCAAAGCCAAAAAGCCGTTCCTACCTAAGTGATCGATTGGCGTCACGTGTCGTATGTGTCTCGAAAAAAGCAGTAGTAATAGTTAATCCTTATCAAGCCTGCTCACGTGTACAAGAACGTGTGCAATTCTCCCTCCTTGTCCTCAGATTTCCGCAATCTTAGATCGTGGAAAATCACTGCAGAATCTTTGAGAAATCTCTCACCACTTCACTCACTCAATCACGCACTAAAGTCACTTTTCTCTACTTTCAGATTTTCAACTTTGGCGATGAAATTGCCGACACTGTTAGTCCTCGTGGGATTCACGTGTAGCTGATAATTATTAGGAACTTGTTGACCGTTGCTGGAAACGTACGTGCGTGAATAATTGAAAAGCCGGTGACATTGTGTCGCTGGGAGGCATGTCGTCAGGTGGTCAGTCTGGAGAGATTATGTTGGTGCGCCTGACTCGCGTTACGGTCGCGTTGTGACTGCCTACTTACTACTAGCACTTTGCCACTGAAAGCGGAGGAAGAGGCAAGGGTCCCACCTCCTTGGCCACCTCCAACCTGTGTCCCAGCCCACTGGACCCTCTCTCTTCTTCTTTCTCCTTGTTCGAGTCGGTAATCGCGTTGCTGCCCAGAGGGGAAGAAGAGAAACCTCTTCGTCAACTTACTATTCGGTTCACTTGCAACCTCTTTCTCTTCGCGAGAGAAAGACAAGAGTGCCGGCCACATGCAAGTGGAATCGCTTACCACACGGAAAAGAAGCATTTTTTGTAGGAAAGACTATAGTCCTTCTCACTCTTTGTCTTTCTCTCTCTTTCTCTCTCCCACTCTCGCTCTAGCCACAGATCTTTCGCAGCTGGATGCTATTAGCCATCGTCCCCCCTAAATTGGACTAAGCGACCTTTGGCAGTCAGCGACCTCGGTCAACAAGTAGGTATACCATGAAAGTAGGCAAACAGTGCTCCAATTGAAAATCTAGGGGGATCCGAGGAGGAAAGTAACAGAACTTATAACTTTTAAACCAATCAGCGGAAAGAGATGAATTGAATGTACTATTAGTCAGTATTGACACCTCTGCCACCTTCATACACGGGAAAGAATGTAATTGCGAAATAGCTCCCAAACTTTAAAGTTCGAATATTCATTTTTACGCTGAAAAAAATATTTATTTACCTATAGGAAAATCGGCCATAATGTATTGCTGATATTGATACTATTTGTGGATTAGCAATACAATGTTGGTTGTTTGATATTCTTACAACTGTCAAAAATATTTGAGGTTAGAGAAGATAAAGACTATATCTACCAATGCAGTATGAAGATTCATACATCTAGTATCGTATTCTCATTTTCCAGGATAGTCCGGAATAAAGTTTTCAACGTCTGTAGCGACGCGTGAATGTTCATTCGATCCTTTTCTTTTCTATAGGAGAATTAAGAATAGATGGTTTCGAGGTTAGGCTTCCATAAATGTCATAGTGGGGAGGGGGGGGGGGTATATAAGATTGTGACAGCCTGTAGAAAATTTTATTTTTTTCCATGTAATGACTGTGACAGAGGGAGGAGGGTTGAAAATTTTCGAAAAATGTGTGACATTTATGGAAGC
Organism: Ganaspis sp. Gsp50; assembly: GCA_011057455.1. Taxonomy (NCBI): domain Eukaryota; kingdom Metazoa; phylum Arthropoda; class Insecta; order Hymenoptera; family Figitidae; genus Ganaspis; species Ganaspis sp. Gsp50. Next base: position 13,448 of record WNHD01008643.1, read on the forward strand.
TGCCCAACGAGAGCTCTATTCCGGACTCTTCTTTAAGAAAACTGTTAGCCATACTGATATTTTCAATATAATAACAGCATTTTTTTCAGTGTACTTAAATTATATTTCGAATGTTCAAAGCTCAGAATTTCATTTAAGAAAATATTTATTTAGGCGAATTTTTATTATACCAAATAAGTATTTATCGAGATTTTTAATTAGGGGCCCTTTCATCCAATTTTATGTTCAGTAGAAAATTCAAGCTTTAGAATTTTTAATAACTGGAATTTCTTTTGGATAGGGGATATTTGGGAAAATCTGCATACAGATCCCTCGGGGACGAATCCGAGGACATCTGGGGTTGGTTAAATAAAAATATAAACAAAAATAAACCGGCGAACTACTACCGACCCAACCAACTAAAAACCCATTATTAACCCTTATTCTGGAGTCCTTATGCACCCTCGGAACCGTCAGAAGACTTTTTCCTTCGAGGGTGGCGCTCCAACTCTGCCGACTTGGTGGCTTCGTCCAGTCCTGCAGAACTCCTGTGTGAATAGATAAACAGCGGCAAAAGACGATACAACAGATTAAAAAATTAAGGTTATATTTTTGTGTACAATTTTGCTTTTCAATTAGAAACATAATCTTTCATTGCAATTTTCTTTAGTCGAAAGGTGCCAAATGTTATTTTAGACAAAATGAGTCAGTAAAAAGTACCAAAAATATTGTAAACATTCACTTTCTGAAATGAGAACAGAAAATCAGAAATACAGGACGTTGAAGGGATAAAAGTGGAGGTATTTAACAGTGTTTGTCAAACACTTTCCTCTCTTTTCCTGAAAATTTTCACTTTAAAAATTTTGTTTAGAAAAATACAGACACTTCAGAAAAATGGCTCTCTACAGAAGAACTATAAAAAATAAAAATTATGGGAAATATTTATTTTTGGGGTTTTGATGATTACGTGAGCGTAAAACGTATTCGAGTATTGAAACTCATAAATTTTGACGTAGAATATGGAGGCTACACTGAGCAGGGCAGGGAAACTTCAGGAGTGAACTAGCATTTCAGACAACAAACAAACAAAAAATAGACGCCAGACGTCACGGAGACTCGTTGTGTGTTGTCTGAAACATTAATTCGCTACTGAAATTTCCCTGCCCTGCACAGTGTAACCACCATATTCCACGTCACAATTTATGACAGTTTCAATACTGAAGTACGTTTCATCCTTCGTGTAATCATCAAAACGCGGAAAATTAATATTTCCTATAATCCTTATTTCTTATAGTTCTACTGCAGAGAGCCATTTTTTCTTAAAAGTGTCTGTATTTTTCTAAAAAAGTGATCAAAGTGAAAATTTTCTGGAAAAGAGGCGAAAGTGTTTGACAACCACTGTTTACAACCTCCACTTTTCTCCCTTCAGTGTTCTTAAGTGAATTCTTTAAAATTTTTATGTAATTGAACTTTTACTGGCTTTTTTTGTTTAAAATAACATTTAGCAACTTGCGACTAAAAAAGATGGCAATTAAAAATAATCTTTGTAATTGGAATAGCAAAATTTTACACAAAAACATAACCTCATTTTCATGTTTGTCTGAGTCCTCCTTTACGAAAGTTCGTTTGGTAGGGGAGAAGTGGGTAAATTGGGCCTGTGGGTATAATGGTTTTTTTTAATAACTTTCTTAAAACTAAATATTTAAGTAATCTGTCTTTTAGCATTCTAATATATTAAAGTAATAATGGTTTCTACCAATTTTTATAAATATCGT
>WNHD01008647.1:0-11612 GCA_011057455.1 Ganaspis sp. Gsp50
GAGAATTAAAAAGCGACCTTTAATTAATCTAAAACGCTCATAATCCGAAAATTGATTTTTTGATTCTAAGGTCCCTTTCTTCGGATCGCGTCACAAATTAACAATTTTAAAATAAGACAAATTATTGAAGATAGTGTAGAGAGACCAGAATTTTATAGTCTTAAAAGTATTATTTAATGAAAAACTGTTTATATCTATAATTCAGATTTTGAGTATCCTCTCTTTTGTTTAACGGATTTTTTTGAAACTTAATGTGAATCATTTCAGAAATTAATCGTTTTTTAAGAGAAGGTTCTCTGTCTAAAATTTAAAAATTATCCCAATCAAAGTCATGTTTTTCTATATTTTTATGTAAAGCAATAATATTATCATTCGAACTCTTATGCTCTCTGATCAATATACCCACCATCCTTTTTGTTTGACCAACATATGATGCAGTGCAATCTTTGCAATTTATTTTATAAACACGGTTTTCTCCAATTTTTTCAAAGGGTCTTTACCTCTTTTTATCATGTTGTTTTGAGAATTGTTGCAAGGTATAGTTGTTATAAGATATTTTTTTAAAGATGAAGAGGTTTAAAAAGATATAAGATATAAAAGATATAAGATATAAAAGATATAAGATAAAAGAAATAAGATAAAAGATAAAAGATAAAAGAAAGAAAATAAAAGAAAAGAAGCATAATCATTTATACAAATGTACATATAAGCATCGTACAATAGGTATGTAATTTTTACATCGTACAATCATATAAATTCCACAATATTTATTTTTAGGTACATTTGCTGTTAATAGAACAGGTGGCAATCTATCATACCTTTTAGCAACTTGTGGAAATGATTCATTAGTAAAATTATGGCGAATCGATATTTCTGATGACAATGACGATGAACCAAAAAGTTCCAGTAGTAAAGGAATTTCTTATAAATTGAAAAAACAATTGGCAGGCCACGGGGGAAATGTTATGAGTATAAGATTCTCTCCCCATCAAGGGGAAATTTTAGGAAGTGTTGCAACTGACAAAACTGCTCGACTTTGGAGCGTAGTACGTATTTCAGAATCATTATAATAAAAATAACACATGTAGCATAAACAAATAGTTTATTTTATATTTAAATTATTTAATTTCAATTAAATCCTATTTTTTAGTATACGGGAGTTTGTTTACACGTACTTGAAAATCATCGAGGCCTTGTCACTTCTTGTGCGTTTTCTGAAGATACTACGCTCTTTGTAACAGGTAAAACTAAAAAACAATTACTTGAAATATCACATTAGAAATCATCTTTCAAATCTTCGCGTATTTTCAAATTTGTTAATTAGTTTTTATTAATTAAACACTCAGAAAAATGTCCTCTTGACGCAAAGGAAATCATTTTGAACCGAATAGAATTTCTTCTTATTTTAGGACATAAAAGAATTTTTCTTTGGCTCTAAACAATTTCCTTTTCAATTCATACGCTTGAGTAGGCAAAAAGATTTTAAAAAAAGAAAAAAACAGAAAAAAAGACTTAAAAAAAGAAGATAAAAAAGACTTAAATTTCCCTTAGAATAATTCTCATTTTTTGAAAAATTGAAATAAATTTTATGTCAAAAATTTTGGAAAAATTTGAATAATTCTCATTTTGATACGATTAATTTTGTATACATTGAGTAAAATAGAAAATAGTTTAACCTTAAGTAACTGGAATTATATTATAATTCTTGTTTTACAAAATATGTTCATCCCAAAACATTTTAAGACAGTTCTTCATCCACCAACTTATTGCTTTCTCAATAAGTTCTGTTTTTTCCTTAAGTTCTGTTTTATTCTTTATTTTCAATCAATTTTAAATGACATAACAAGAAAAAGTGAAAATCGATATTTTCAAAACAAAAATCATCTGGTTACTAACATGATATAATTTTGCCGCAAAAAAGATTCCATTTGAGTCAAGTGGAACTCTGATAACGTCTACAAGATTGTATGTAAAAGGATCATTTGTTCTCAAGATTCTTTTTCTGAGTGAAAGTTTTAAAATATATGAATATATTCTATATATATGAATATATTCTATATATATGAATATATTCTATATATATGAATATGTTCTATATATATGAATATATTCTATATATATGAATATATATAATATATTCTGAATATATATTTACATATTCAAATACTTAATATAACCGAATTTTTAAACCCTTTAATAAACAACGGACTTTTCAGGTGCTTTGGACAAAAGAATTTTAGTATGGAAATTACCAGAACAATTAGTGTCTCAGTCTGTTTTAATAAATAGACTGCGAAATAGTACAAAGAGGGTAATTAGAAAGTACAAGCATTTTTTTTACTCTTTAAGTCAGGCTGCAATGCAAAAAGTAAAGTAGATGCATGATAGAATACAGAATGATGCATAAAGTTAAGTTCCCAAAAAGACTTCTAATATTTTTCTACAAAAATGCTATTTCAAAATGAAACACCTGTAAAATGAAATAGTAAATAAAAAGCCAAATCATTTCAAAATTTACAAGCCTTTTCAAAATTTCTTACTCACCGTTCTGTATGTTCAAGCTTTTAGAATAGTTCTTTTTAATTTTAATTTACATTATTTTTTGTTTACTTTGATTTATTACATTTTTATTGCACTCCTAAGGTTACTGAGTGGTCTGTGAATGAAATATCAAAATGGTTGGTGGAAATAGGATTACCTAATATTGTTAAACACATACACATGACATCAATTACTGGAAGACATTTACTTCACATACCAGAAGAAGATATTATCAATAAACTTGGTATAAGAGAAGATGATGAGGTAATTGGTAATATTTAGTTGTTCTTTACATAAAAAAAAAACACTATTTAACTTGATTTCATGTTTATTAGACGATGGGAAATCTTAAAAAACAGTTGTACTGGTTAAAGCGTGAAAATTCTAATAATTTGGGATCAATTGACGAAACTGAAATACCACACGAATTTTTCTGCCCCATTACACATGAAATAATGAAAGAGCCAGTTCAATGCTCAGGTATTTTCTTCTTAAAATTTAACATCACAATCAATACCGAAATCTTTCTATTATTTTCTATTAATCTAATTAAAACGAATATATAATGTAAATGAATATTATAAAATATTTATACAGTAAATAAATAAGTAAAACCAAAAGAATGAAAATAAACAAAATTAAATAAACAACTTAAAAATAAGCTTAGAAAATAATCTTAGAAAATAATCAAAAAAGGAAATTTAAATTGAATATCTTAATTTCAGAAGAAATGAATAGAATTCAAAAAAATTGAAAATACAAAAAAAATAGTTTAAAATAAATAAATTATAATAAATATAATGTAAATGAATATCATAAAATATTTATACAGTAAATAAATAAGTATAAAACTAAAAGCATAAAAATAAATAAAATTAAAAATAAGCTTAAAAAAGAGGCTAAAAAGGAAATATAAACACTGAGAGAAAATAATTCGTGAAACAAGAATAAAAATATACTTGCAAGTTATTCTTGTTTCAAGAATATTTTCGATTCGTTTCTAGAATTTTAAGAGGTCCGAATCGAATAATAAAGTAGATTAGATCCAATGCATTTTTGCATTGAATCAAGAATTCTTTTTTTTCAGTGAATTGAATATCTTAATATCGAAAGAAATAAATCGTATTTAAGAAAATTGAAAATACAGAATAATATTTAAAAAAAATACAATTTTTAATGAATCTATTATTTTGTAGATGGATTTACATATGAAAAGGCAGCAATTAATGAATGGTTCTTATGTGGAAAGTTTACAAGTCCAATGACTAATGAGCCTTTACATGACAAGAGTTTTTCTCCAAATGTAGAATTGAGAAATGCAATTTGCACATTCCTTCATGGAGATGGACCTCAATCATAAAAATTATTTAATTAATTTTTCAATTATATAGACAAATATTATTTAATTATTTTATCAGTTATATAAAAAATTACATTCTTCTTTTGACACATTCCAACACATGAAATAAAAATAGATTTCCTTTTCTTTCTTTTCATATTTTCTGTAAACTATATTTCTATTTATTTTTTATGTATTATTTACGTAAACTGTGTACAAGATCTAAAAAAAAATTATGATCCAAAAAGGACCAATTAGACTGTTCGTTTTATAAATGTAATATATAATCAATAATAAGCGTAAAAGAAAGTGACCTTACAACACTTATATAGATTTACAATCAACTTAGAATTTTTAACATATTGTTTAGAGTCAAATAGTTTTTTTTAATAGTTTTTAACTATTAGGATAAAAATTAATTCATTATGTGTGATAAATACTCAAACTTTAGTGAAAGTACTCTTTGGAGAAAAATCACTGTTACTAATTCAAAATAATAATCAAAGTGATATAATGTATTTAAATACATAAATAATGTACATATAATAAGTACATAGTTTAGTCAAAAGTTGAGTAGTGCAGATAATCAATTAAAGTAGTTTATAACTTTGGCAAATTATCTGAATTTTATTTTTATTTTTTATAACGACACCAGTGTTCTAAAAAAATTTAATTTTTTTTTTTATATAATAAAACATAAAATGTATGCAATGAAAATAAAATTATTAGTTTGTATATATATAATTGCATTTACGGATATGGATAATTTGCACATTTTCTTCCAAATTGGTGCCTTTTTTCAGTGTGAATTCTTTATAACTATATACGTCGTGATTTATAGTAGTTTTTAACATTATTAAAAATTTATTTCATTTAGACTGTGGATTTATAACATATACTGTAAAATAAAGGTTAACTTATTCCAAAAGATCAAGATTTTTAATAAAAATCCGTATTATTTATTCTTTATTTAAATACACAATTATGCTTCCCCGTGATAATTTCTTTTTAATTTCTATATTGCATTATTGAATTGAAAGTATAATTTTGTATCAATTTTTTACTTTCTATCATAATATATATTCAAAATTTACATTTGTTATATTCGAAAATAAAAATAATTCCAAATCCAAAGACAGTACTTGTATTGACTCAAATGCCGCAAAATTAGAATTTTGTTTATTTAATAATCCGGTATTTTACAAAAGGCAGAATTATTAATTATAATCATATTTAATAAATCCATCAGTTCACTATGTAATTAATTTATTTTGTGTGAAAATAAATTAGATTAATTGAATTGAAAAAGAAATTATTCAAATTTCATTCCGAGGTCATGAATGACTCATTTCCGGTTTAGAGACAACGCTAGTCAATTGCGAGCAGAGTAAAAGCAAACGCGTATAGGTTAGAAAAACGAACACGGACGTCAAAGGAAAAAATGGTTTGTATTTTGTGTTTTTTCCCCAAAACCTTTCTGCGATAAAAAGTGTTTTAAAGTGATATTATTCTGGATGTTTACAGGCTTCTTATTCTGAGGATCAGCTGGCCGGTAAGTGAATGCTCAGAAAGAAAAGGACCTCGGTATCAAAGAGGGGCACTTTTTTTGACGTTTAATACAGGTCAAGAGTATCTTTGCCTTTTTAGACACACCTTGATACAGCATTCGCATCAGGGACTACCTTTTATGGATCCTTATTTGAAAGTGAACGTCGGTATGCAGTTCACGGTCTTTTGAAGACCATTCTTGATTTTTTCCAACTTTGTCGATTTTAGTTGCAATTTGACACTCGACTAACAATCAGCTTTTGCGAAACCTTTTTTCAATTGAAAGACGAAAACAATCGGTCAAATATTGCGTATTTCTGATCCTATAAATTTAATGACACTCGTTAAAATTTAACAAGTTTTAGGTTAATTGTCTTTGTTTAAACACGTTTTAAAAATAGCAGAAAGAATTTGTAAAAATGTACGGGTTCAGTTATCAGGAATTGGCGAATCGAATGATGTCATCTATGGATGGTAAAGTATGATTCACGATTATTTTGGTTTCCGTTTTAAAAACTTGATGTGAATGCTTATCGAAATTTGGTTCAAACATTTTTAAATTCTTGAAGGACGGTAAAATTAGACATGTCTATTTGAAAGAGGTATCTCATTTTTTTTAATGTTATTTTTTAAGTGTAAAATATTTTTTAATTTAGTGTAAAATCTATTTTTTGTATTTACAATTTTTGTTTCTATATAGATTTTGTAATGGTTTACTTTCTTTTTTTAAAATAATACTTTTTTAATGCTTCTAAAATAATACTTTTTTAATGCTTTTAAAATAATACTTTTTTAATACTTTTAAAATAATACTCATTGTTGATGAGAATGTAAAAACAGTACAATAAAATAGTGTTAAAAGTAGGTAATATTTTACAAAATATCAATTGTTTTAAAGTTTGTTGAATTTTGTTGAACTCTGTACAACTTTTGATCAAAAAGAAGTGTCTAAGAAGAAAGGCATTGATCTGACTAATGCAATGATGTCATTAAAAACGTCCTTTAAAGATTTATTCAATTTAAACATAATTCTGAAGAATTCTTTTCCATTTTTATGATTTTTATTGATAGTTCTCGATACTCTTTTTTAATAATATTAAGAAAGTTCCTAAATTCAATGCCATAGATTGTGTTCAATTTAGATTGTGTTATATGAATAATATTTTTATTATGTAAATAAAATATTAAAATTATATTTTTAGTCAAAATTTTGCATACACCGAAAAAACCTAGTTTATCTTTTTATGATTAATATTTTGTTTTTTTAGAGTTTCAAGAAGCTTTTCAGCTTTTTGATAGTCGTGGAGATGGCAAAATTCACGTGGCACAAATTGGCGATGCCTTGAGAGCCCTGGGACAAAATCCTACGGAATCGGATGTTAAAAAATTCACACATCAGCACAAACCTGACGAAAGAATAAGTTTTGAAGTCTTCCTGCCAATTTACCAGGCAATTAGCAAAGCACGCACATCAGATACTGCTGACGATTTCATTGAAGGCTTGCGTCACTTTGACAAGGATGGAAATGGTTTTATTTCCTCAGCAGAACTCAGACATCTTCTTACAACACTCGGTAAAATATTTTTTGAAACAAGTTTATTTTGGAAATAAATAAATGATAAATTGTTTAAATAAATGATAAATTTTTTAAATAAATGACAAATTTTTAAATTAATAATTTTGAATCCTTTATAATCAATACTTATTTTTTAGGAGAGAAGTTGAGTGATGAAGAGGTCGAAACTTTACTAGCAGGACATGAAGATTCGCAGGGTAATATTAATTACGAGGATTTTGTTCGTCAAGTAATGTGCGGTTAAAAATGTAGTTAAGTTGTTTTAAACCCACAATGTATTATTGAGATACTTACGTATTACATTTTTAAAAATGGATTGAAAAGAGGATTGAAACATCTCTTTTTAATATTTTCTTTATCAAGTGACAAAGAAATGTCATTTACCGGGGGGAATTGTAGTTTTGAGATTATATTTCATTTGCGTAGGCAAAGCATATAACTTTTTTACCAAAAAAAAGTAAGAAAATTACTTTTTATTTAGTTGATAAACAGTGTAGCGTGTTGTGCCTTGACCCAAAAAATTTACCTGTAATCTGGGAAATTGACACCCATATCTGTGAGCAATGCATATTCACTAACATATTATATTTCTCTACGATAGAATTGAAATATTATTTTATCCACATTCCGAAATAACAAAGCATAATTGTAAATTGAACGTTCCAATTTTTTGGCCATGTACTTGCATTTAGAGAATATAGATACTGATCAAAAGAAATTTATTTTATCAATCGTTGTTCCCTTTGAAAACAGAAAGTGCACAAAGTTCGTATCACAGAAAATTGCATAGGTATTCAGCACACTTTACATTCATTTTAAAGCACACATTCAAATTGGTATCCAATTGTTTTTCGCAGACAATTTTCAAATTACAGTACAGATAAAATATTAAACAATGCTTCCCTACGAGAAAGCAAAAAGTCTTGAAACTGAATAGTTACACTTTTACAAATTAACATCTATTTTAATTAATGAAATATTCTAAATAACATTGAAAGACTTCTTGCAATTGAATATTTTTCTGTTAAACTTAAATCAATCTGACTAATCTCAAACACATGAAACGTGTTTTCAGACACATGTTTTATATTATACTTCTTTTAATTAAATGTAAATTTAACCTAATACTGTTTAGTCTTGTTTCAACTTAACGATTTCTTTCCTTTGGATTGAACGCAACATTGGGCTAATTTTTTAAACAACTGATGAAATTACTACTTTGTTTTGTTGCTGTTTTCTTGCCACGAAGCTGGAGTATCCCAGGTAATACCATCGTGGGGTAAATTGGATTTAATATAAGGAAGAAGCCAAGTAAGGTACCATCTGTCTCCAAAAACTTCTAGGAAATTTTGCTTCCATCCAAGATTGTAAATAAACCTCTTTTTGTCCTTTTCATCCGCTACGCATCCGTTGAAAACGAGATTGAAATGATATGCACACAATACTCCAGTGAACAACATTCCTATTACTGTGACAATGTACAATAGTAAATAGAATTGTTCAATCGATCCGTCAAAACCAAAGACGAATATAGCCAGAGGAAAGACAATCTTTAAAATAGACATGGGAAATTCAAAGTGTATCCTTCTCCAGATAAAAAAGTTATTGTAATAAAAACTAACGGCCGCTCCAACAAAGAGATAAGAGACAAACATTAGAAAATATCGGTGGTTTTTATGTCCTATACAACAAGCTGTGAAAATACAATGATGATCTCGCTTTAAAATACAAGCATTGCAAATATTGCAATGCCAGGATCGAGGTGGTGTTAAAGCTTCACAAGTGGAACATAACCTCCAACCGGTTTTTGTTTTCGCCTCACTTGAACGAACAAAAATTTGTCTCGTACTTGTATCGCATAAAACTGTGTAAGTAAAATTCCCCACTATATTTAGCATCACAAAGTTTCCAAAGACAAAGTGGAAAATGTAAAGGAAAGTCCCGTATTCGTACACTTCCGGCAACACCAACCAGAGTTCGAACCAGTAAATAAGAGGAGTTATTATTAATATAAATCCCACTGATAAAATGTCACTTACAGTTCGTGGTAAAATATTTCTCCGAATAATCATTTTCGTCAAATCACTGGCTTTTTTTATTTCTTCCTAAAGTCTAAACAAACACTTTGTTTACTTATTTAATTTTGTTATGGAAACCTTGTTTTGTTTTGCCCCCTGTAGATAGCGCTCGTGTCAGTGGCGGTAATAATTTGAATTTAAAAATAGTTGAAGTAACAATACATGAAAAACGAACTAATAAATAAATAAAAAACTGTAAATAAAGTAAACAAATAAATAAGAACTACTTATTTGTGTAGACTTTATTGGTTAGATGGGACACTGTTGCAAATTTGGATGGAAACACTTTATACTGAATGGGTTAGTAAAAAATCAATTAAATTCTACTTTATATTTTTTCTTCTTTTTTGGTGGTTCTTCTAATTGATGAAAACTTTGTGTGAATTCGTTTAACCATTTAGCATTTCGATTCCCAAAGGAACGTTTATACCTATTTACGGCCACTTCCATTGCCTTATTCAATTGCTCCTCTAGTTTCGAATTTGCAAATGATGGCTTGTTTTTTAATGAATCAATATCAATTATTTTCGTTGAATTGTTTAATTTAAGCCTTTCTTTTTTCAATTCTTCACTACTTTGTTTAGCAGTCATTAATGTTGAATTGTCAATCTTCTCGTTTCCAATTTTGTGAGATTTCCCAAGTAAAAGAGGCGTATTATAAATTGAATCATTATTTTCAATAGCATTGATCAGATCTTTAACAGTACTTAACACTTTTTTATTATTTTCCAGTTTTGACCTAACTGTTAGTTTTTTATCAAGTTGCCTCTTAGACTCTTGATTCAATTTTTGATAACTTTCTTCTACTTCGTTTAAATTGAAAGATGACAGACTGGGTTCTTCTAAAAAAAAATAACTTAATACTTAAAATCTATTTTTAGAAAATTTATATTACATATACCTATATTTAATTCAAATAAAAAATTTCTCTGATCTAGCTATAAAACTGATTACTAATTACGCAGGGATTCATCCCTGTTTTTCCCCTTATTTTACCCTTTTCTCAAAAAAATTCCCTACTGAAAAACCTAAAATCAAGTATTTCCCCCCTTTCCCCTATTTTTCAATAAGTCTTTTTTATAATTTTTTAACAATAATAAATATAAATTTTAGTACCCATAAATGGTTCTTTGAATCGAGGGCTGTATGTTTGCTTATACAAATAGAAAGAAAAATACTTCAAAATACTCCAATATTTAAAAGTACTTAAAATTATACTTCAAAATACTTCAAATATTTAGAAATACTTAAAATTATACTTTAAAATACTTTAAACTACTTAGAATTAGTTTGAAATATTTCAAAATTACTTAAAAATATTTCTAAATACTTCCCAATACTTCGAAATATTTTAAAATACTTAAAATTACTTTCAAATATTTTCAAATACCTCCCAATAATTCAAAATATTTTAAAATATTTAAAATTACTTTAAAATATTTCCAAATACCTCCCAATAATTCAAAATATTTTAAAATACTTAAAATTACTTTCAAATATCTCCAAATACCTCCCAATAATTCAAAATATTTTAAAATACTTAAAATTACTTTAAAATACTTCAAAATCCTTTTTATTAATCTAAAAGACTTGAAAATGTTTAAAGATACTTCAAAATAGTTCAAAATATTAAAAAATATTTTTAAAAAATTATAATCTTTGTCATTTCTACACTGAAAAAAAGTCTTAGTAAAATAATTAGAATTTTGGTTGAATATTTCTTCACTATCATTTTCGGTTAAATTAACTAGAATTTTGGTATAATTCTAACCAGAATTTTTGTTAGGTTAACTATAGCGAAGTTCTCTCTTTGAATCAGAGTTAGTAATTAAATTAATAAACTAATTAATAAATTTAATTTAATTAATAAATTAATTAAATTAAAATTAATGAATTAAATTAATTATAATTAATAATTTTATCTACACTAATTCAACACCGAAAAGTCGTCTACCGATTGAAATAGTAAATATTTACTATTTTTTTCTGAAAAACTAATCATTTTTAGTAAAAAAAGTACTAATTTAATTAATAAATAACTAATAATAATTGAAGCAGTCAAAAGTCATAAATTTCAATTATTAAGTGCTGTACCCAAATTAATTAAGGCTTTAGGGAAGGGGGGGGGGTTCTAATGAAATCTTACACCCTGTGTTAATTTTTATTTTTTACTAATTATAAAAATCTTACGCAGAGGGGAGTGGGGTTAAAAATGTCTACTCTCTAAATCCTGAATTAGTAATTATTTACTAATTCAACAGTGAAAAGTTGTTTACCGATTGAAATAGTAACCATTTACTATTTTTTAGTAAAAATCTACTAATTCATTAGTAGAATATAACTATTTTTAGTAGAAAACTACTAATTTCATTAGTAAGAAATTAGTACTACTAATTTCTTATTATAATTTACTTAAAAAAAACTACTAATTAAATTGAGGGGCTGGATTCCATAAGGGGTTACGCGTGAATTTAGGCTGAGAAGTTTTGTCCTGAAACACGATTTTTCGAGTGTTTTTAATTGTAATTT
>WNHD01008651.1:0-15595 GCA_011057455.1 Ganaspis sp. Gsp50
TCGTATTTATGCTTTTTGGATGAAATTGAGTTGATTTAGACTATTTTTGGAAAATCGATAATCGGACCGAAAACAATGCTTCCCTATGAGGAGGCAAAAGGATTGCCATATTTGAAAATATAGTGACTATATTTGTTTCTAATTCACAATTCTTATTTACATTTTGGTAAAAAAGTTAGAAATAAAAAAAATGATTAAAATAGTCATCAAAATTGAAAAAAGTAAATAAATGACTACCTGTAATAAATGTATTGCCTACATTAATTAAAGTTGATTCCGAATCATAATTTTGATTTGAAGCTGTATTTTTCCTCTTGCCAATTTCATGTCCTGGAATTAGTCATTATTTTTACAAAGCCACGGAAGTAAAAAACTCCTATCACGTAATTCCTATATCTCTTCTAAATGTATCTCGAAAAACGTAACCTTTCGGAAAAGAGGTCGTGCTCGCGTCATTGTAAAACTTACGTCAAACTGAAAAGTAGTAATTTATTATTAAATTTAGTAAATATTAAGGGAAGAGATTACAAATTTTAATTTATCAGAATTTACATTTTTTAAAACAAATTAATTTTTTCTTTCTAAAGTTATTGATGGTTTTAAATTCAGTGAAAAATATTTATTTCAACTCTTACGATTTTTTTATAATAATTTCAAATCTTCAATAATATTGTCAAATGACATTTACATTACTGTGAATTGAATTTTTTTTAATAATAAGAAAAGACTTAACATTCAATTTCAAATAAACAAATACATAATGAATAAAAAAAGTGTTAAATTATTCTAAAAAGGAAATATTAAAATTATAAATGTTTACATTAACGATTATTACACTATAAAATGCAAGAAAAAAAGGAAATAGCTTACTGTATTCAAAGTATTAACTGGATCTGGAAATATTTTGAGAATCCTGTTTTCAGTATTTTTGTCCTAAGGATTATGTGCCAAAGGAATGGTCATTATTCCTCTCGCAAATGGCACTTTCCAGACTTTTGTGTTGATATCTCCAAATTCGATTAATTGCTTATCTGAAGTGATTCTATTTGCGATTCCTATGTTGAAGAGATTTGAATCAGGATTGACATACAATTTATCAATAGCGAAATACTTAATTCCAATGACACAAATAGTTCCATTTTTTAACTTTACAATGTTTTCGACTATTAAAAAAGTTCCATCCACCAATAAAACGCAAGCATCTTTTGAATCATTACAATTAATCGTTAAAGCTTCAGTTTTCAATATTTTAAATTGTTCAACATTAAAAGGTGTTTCTCTGGTAAGTGGACCATTTTGATGCTGTTTTTGGAGTTTTATTCTTGGTGCATTATATGGCAAATCAGTTATTGCTCTTTCCTCGTCGGCTTTTTCCTTTTCCCCAATTCTTCTTGATAGTTGTTGCAGAGGTTTTTCACCCTTTCGGATCATGTTTTTAATTGACATCATGTGATTTTCAAATCTGAATGCGCTGAATTTATCCAACGAACCAAACAGTTTCACACATTCACAAATGTGCAGTAAATTGTGCACATTTTGACTTACATATCTTTTTGAATAAACACTTGGAAATTCTGCAACGAATTGGGTCAATAGATCATGTGCATAATCAATATTGGCAGCATCACGAATATGATTATCGTTAACCAATATTGTAACTGCACTATGAAGCAGTAAAAAATGTGCATATACATCAGGTTTTAAGACACTTTTTAAAACAATGGGACCGGTGTAAAGAAGAAAGGTTCTAAATTCAGTGGCCTTCCAGTGTAAGTAGTCGAAAAGTCCCCTTGGACGTCTTGCGAATTCCATAGGACAGCTATGACGTAATTTTAATAACATTCTTGAAATAATATCTACTTGATCCATTGATATCCTTACTTTAGTAGGTCCTTTTATCCACAGAGTTATTAAACGCTTCATAACACCTAGAAGAATCAGATGCATATAATCCAAGGGGACAGAAGTTATAAACCCAAATCCTGGAAGGTCAGCAAAAATTGGATGATCATCTGCATCAATTTCGTCATCGTCAGTCTTTAGTTTAAAAGGACCAGTTCCGGGAAAACAGATGTTGCCTCTCCTTTTTTCTTTCTCCTTTTTATTTTTCTGCTCCGCCTCATCTGCAGCATAAATTCCTTCTATATTACACTTTGGACAACTATCATATCCGGTGTGGCCCTTTAAATGTAAAATGAAAGCTTTTGCCGGAGTATCACAGCTTAAAAACTCAATTGATACGCGAATATTTTCATCTTTCAATCCATTATTTACGAGCTTAGTAGCCTCGTTCACGAATTGTTTTAGGAATTCATTTGCGTCTTTTGGCTTACCTCTACCAAAAAAAGCCCCAACAGAATAAACTACTTTGGAATTTACTTCTGAACATAAAATAAGCCAGAGTCCTTCATGGGTTGATTTATAAATGGGCAAACCGTCAACATTTATACCCAATCTAACATGTTGCAAGATTATTCCTTTTCTTTTATATTCTCGAACAATTGATCGAACAGCTCTTTCCAACCCAAAATGAATATATTCACCACCACCAATTTGAGATATTTCTGTACATCTTTCAGTTTTTAATAAAGTTCTTGCATCGAGTGGCAAGTATGAATGATGAGTGTAGTTCCTCAAGATCAACAGTAATGCGGTTAAAGCTACCATAGTGATTTTGTACATCTGTACCCAATCACGTAATATGCTAATAAAACTAGTTTTTTGTCTGTTTTGGTCATGAATCTCTGCATTTTCCACTCCATTTAATTCATTGTCAAATATACTATTTTCGAGTTCGTCATCATCCGTCAAGTTCTGCTGATTTTCAAAATCAGTCAAATCTACTGAAGAGGAGTCAGAGCTTTCGTCGAAATTAAGAAACTCCTTATTGTTCACGAAATTAATTGTGTCTGATTTAACAAAGGACTGCTCATAATCATCTGATTCGGTAGTACTAAAAGCATCGATTGCACTTTTGCCTAATCTATTGGGAGTCAATGGTGCAGTAACTGTTTCCTTACTATAATTTTTTTTATTGTCTGAAGAATTTTTAGCGTCTGATTTAATAACAGAAAAGAGCTCATCCTCATCAGATTCGGGAGTACTGAAAGCATCCGTCGCACATGTAGTTATTATATTAGAAATCAGTGGTGCAGATTCGATTTTCTTGCTATAATTACCTACATCTTTAGCGATTGATAAAATAGGGTTTATAGGATCTGTTGGTTTGTTTGGATTATTTATTTTTTCCTCAACATTTTCAATAAATTGGTAATCACCTGTCTTCTTTTTGTTAATAATACGTTGAAAGTGTCTTTCTGAATACCCGTAAAATTTTGATTTTCGACGCTTCTTGATCTGAGAGTGAGTAACTGGAAAAATAATTTTAAGTTTCAAATGTGAATTATGAAACCTCTTTAAATATATGTTTGGGGGATGGGGGATTATTTCTGAAGTGAATGAGTATAAAAGAAAAGGCTTTTGGTTCAGATTGGAAAATATTTACAAATTTAATACTAGTTTTTAATTTACTGAAAATTCCTGTACAAGAACTTGTACAGGATCTTGTACGAGAAATTGGAACAAGAACCAGTACAAGAACCTGCACAAGATCGTGTACAGGTTCTTGTACATTAACTTATTTATGTTGAGGCTCTTGTGCAGGTTCTTGTACAAGTTCTTGTACAGGAACTTGGACGTATAAGTTTGTTCATTTTTTAAAACTTTAAACAATGTGCACTATTTTTCTGTGATAACTAGGGCTGCGCAGTAGGTTTTAATCAGTAGTAACAGAGGGACACTATAAAAAAGTTAGTTTTTTTATAATTTTTAAATAAACAAAAAAATTTATAAAAAATCTTGTGCAAGAACTTGTACAAGATCCTGTACAATATCCTGCACAAGAACCTGTACAAGAACCTAGACATAAATATGTTAATTTACAAGAACCTGTACAGGATCTTGTACAGGTTCTTGTACTGGTTCTTGTACTGGTATTTTCAGTAGGGTAGAAAAGTGTCAGCATTGGAATTTTTAATATTCGTAGCTATTATACACTAAGATAACAATTTAATGATAAATGTAACACTGCACTGGAAAAAGGACCTAACTTGACTAAAAAACTTGAACCCCGTTACCCCTCTAAAGATTTGGATAAAGTGTGTGAACTCTCTAAATCCAAATAAGTGAAAATTTCACTTTTTTGGGAAGTGAATTTATTTTTCACTTTTTCATAAGTTGAATCCACTTATGAAAAAGTGAAATTTTAGTTCTAAAGAAAACCACTGCGAGCACTAGCTTTGCCTTATAGTCAGCTGTCTTTCAGCTGTCGGAAATCAATTCAATAGTCGACTTTTATTAAGTTATAAATGCGTTATAAATTGACAAAATTCACTTATTTGAGAAGTGAATATTCACTTTTTTGGAAAGTGACGTGATAATATTCACTTATTTAAAAAGTGAGTATTCACTTATTTCTACGTGGAAGACTTTTGACATCTACAATAAGTGAATATTCACTTCGAATAAGTGAAATTTCACTTATTCAGATTTAGAGAGAATAACAATAATTATATTAATGGGTAAAGTACACTAATTTTAATAAAAGTTTCAGCCAGATCCAAAATTTTTTATACTCGTTCAAATCAGAAATTTTTCCCTACTTACAAAACATTAATACACGGCACAATAGATCAAAAACACTTTTGAGTATAAAACATCTGTAAAGTTAGAATTTTAAACACACTTTAAAATTGTTAACATAAAAATTAAATTTTTAATAGATTTCTCGAGGACCATTCTAAGTTTTAGTAAACAGTTTTTTTTTGCAAAGTTAAGAATTCTTAAAGGAAACCTTTGAATAATTTTTAAATTAATAGAAAATATTACTACAGAACTACATATTCAAATTTATTAAAATAACCTTTATTTTCTACCTGTAGAAGAGGAAAAAATAATTTAAAAGTGACTATGTTCTAAGATATTAATAATTTTATGAACACTAATATTAGTCAAAGTATTCCCAATTGAATCAGAAATACGCCCATAGTGTATATTTGTCCAATAGCGCCAAAGTGGGCCCTTGTCATGCGGACACGTTATAGTTATTTCAAATTCTCATACATAAATTCTTAAAATTAATATAATTCGGAATTATAAATTAAGCAAATCAATAAAATGGAATTGTTATGTAAAATATGTGCTAATTCAAAATAGTAAAATATTTTTTTTTACTTTTGTATAACAATTGATTACAAAAAGCAAAAGTTATTTTATTATATCTTTGTATGATCAAACAAAATTCATGAAAACAAAATTAATAAAAGTGCGTTAAAACACTGTAATGTAGAGACAGCCTAATTAAGTAAAGAAATGTACAAAGTAGTTGGGATTGAAGTTTCCATATTTTAGGTGCACCCGTCATTTTCAAAACCGTATAAATTTGCAAAACTTTACGGATTAAATACTTATGTATAATTAATTTAATTTGCCATGAAAATTATTTTAAACCATTTTTTCATCTCTTCAAAATTAGAACAACATTATCTTTTTTTATTTTAATTTCAAAAATTTAAAGATGCATAAAAAAAAGTTCATCATTCATTATATAAAACATAGAATCCGTAAAGTTTTCACAAAGTTAGGTGCATTTTAAAATGACAGTGTAAACAAAAACATCGAAACCCCAACGACCACTAATTTCTACAATTACAATTGTTTTTAACAATAAATCAGTCCATATATAGCTACAAATAAAACGTATTTGAGTTTTGTTGGTATACTTAACGCTTACGTGAAGTAAGCGTGAATTTCATGTCATTCATAAAGATTTGTTACAAAATTTTGATTTTGCATGCCTCTAATTTTCAAGACATAAATTTTATTTTTTATTCATTATTTTAATTCATTATAATTTTAATACATACTTCTCCATTAATTATTTTTAAGTAATATTTTCATATATAAGAAGACTATGTACATTTGACTACAAAAAAGTTAAAAAAATTAAACAGTAAAAACAAATAGCGGCTCCGGAAATTTAAATATGGATATTATAAAAGAATAGAAGTACTTGAATAGCAAAGAGTTATTAGGTCATGTTTTGAAAATTTAAAGTAAAAATACACTAAGATGGAAAATGTTTCCAGAAATAGCAGAAATATTGATTGCAAAAAAATATTTCTGGATTCTGGAAGCAATAAAATTATTAACGAAAAAAATTCGGAAGCTAAAACAGACAACATTCAAAACTGTTATTGACGTTAAAAAGACGAAAGCGAAGAAAGAACGTGAATAGAAACGAAACTCAAAATTTATCAAACTTACAGGATTTTCAAAATCAGAAAACAGGACTTATAAGTCGAGAGAATGATTTCGAGAACGTAACAAATTAATTGGAAAGCAAATGAAAATTTTCTGTAAACAAAAGTTCAAGAGTCGAAGGAAACAATTTCGTACACAAAAGAAATTATTTCATAAAACAAAGAAATAGGAACTTAAAATATTTTAAATTCAAACAACGACTAAATTATTTCCAAATCTTAAAAAAATATTTTTGAGTTGAGAACAATTGGATAAATTTAAAACAATGAAAGAAATGAAAAATTGCCTTTATAAATTGCAACAGAAAAAAAGAACCTAAACAATCATTGCTATCATTGGTCGAACGCAACTAGGGTCTTTGATTTTATAATTATGTTCTCAATCATTTCTTTTTGTACTTACTTTGATGACATTTTTCTATATTCTACATTTTTTTTAACAAATACATGAAAAAAAGCTATTTTGTATTTTGTATGAATTAAATTATTAATTTTTTAAAGTAGCAAATTTTAACATCCCTTCTCATGAAAACTTTAAAAATTTGTTGTTTTATTTTAAAAAAGTAGATTCGAAATTTAAATTAACTCATAATTTTAAAAATTGAATTTCTGGAAACAATTAAAAACAGTTTCCAAGGAAAACTTGACTTGACCATAAAATCCATAGGAATTTTTTACACATAGTAAAAAAAAAACCTATAATATGATGTTTTAAAAATTGCAAATGAGGGAAAGGGAAATTAGAGTGAATACAAATTCAGAAATATGTAATGTTTTGTAAAAGAAATAAACATTACCTTCTGGCTGCTTACAATTTCCAAGAACATTGGTTGGAGTTAATTCTCCTTCTGCTATATCTTCGAGATTTTCCTGATGTAGTGAAGGGTTAAGTTCGTCAATCATGTCTTCATCCATATCAGCAATCGGTGATATGTCTATAAGAATATATATTATATGAAAAAGCGGAAATTTTAATATGTCCATTGTCAAAAAATAGAAGAATTTTAGTAAAAAAAAGTTATAGGTTATGTTTCGAAAATTTAAAGTGCATATATACATTAAGATGGAAAATATTTCCAAAGATTATAAAAATCAGTGAGACAATTTACACCGTCTACCCTATGATACGCCAGCTTATAATAGGCCACTTACAATACGCTGTTGACGGCTGCGCAAATGTTCGAAATCATTTGCAAACAAACACAAAAATTAAAAAAAACAAAAAGTCACAAACCAGAAAAAATATCTCGAAAGTGAAAATGTTTTTAAAATTTTAATAATATCGATGAAGCGATGCAGAAGCAAAAAAATAATTTACGAAAAAATCTGGAAGCCAAAACAGATAATATGCAAAGTTCTTATTGAAATTTGAAAAACGAAAACAAAGAAACAACGTAAAAGGGAAAAAACGACAACGAATTTCAAAACTTATCAAACATGCAGAAATTTCAAAATACGAAAACAAGACTTCTTCTTTCTGGAACGTATTTGAAAGCAAAAGTAAATATTTTGTATGTCGATGAAAACAATTCCGTACACAAAGGAAATGATTTCATAAACCGAAGCAATAGGAAATTAAAATGTTTTTAATTCAAACAGCAGATAAATTATTTGGAAAACTTTTAAAAATTAGAATTTTTGAGTCGAGAACAATAGAATTGAATAAATTTAAAAAAATACTAAAAATAAAAAAAATGCCTTTAAAAATTGCAACCGGGAAAAGAAAAATTGATTTTACAATTTTTTAATAAAGACATGAATAAAAGTTGTTTTGTGTTTTGTATTAATTAAATTATTAGTATTTTAATTTAATGTAACAAATATTTACATCCATTCTTATAGGAATTTTAAACATTTGTTGTGTTCGTTTGAAAAAAGTAGATTCAAACTCGAAATTAATTCATAATTTTCAAAAATATTATCATTGGAAAAAGTTACAAACAGTTTACAAAACAAGCATTAAAGTTACAAATGAGTGAAAGGAAATCTAGTGTTTATACACATTCATACGTATTTGTAGAGTATGTAATATGTATAATAAACATTACCTTTTGGCCGTTGAGAATTTCCAGGAACATTGCTTTGGGATGGTGCTGCTTGTCCTAATTCATCCGAATGAATACGCTTAATTTCGTTGGTTATTTCTTGATCCATATCGTCAAGAGGCGAAAATCCTATAAGAATAACAATATTTTATTAAAAAGTACTCATTTTCCTACCAATGTACATTACGTACTATCTTTTTGATGTACGTGCTTTATAAAATTTATCTAGATAATATAATTTCTCAATAAATAACGTTTTTATTTAAAATTAAAATTCTGAAACATGTTTTATTAAATAAATGGTATTTAGTTGTTTATTTTTGCCAAGATTACTAGGTATGAACATTATAAAAAATATGCAAAAAGTTGAGGTTAGGATTATTTTACGTTTCTGAGTTCCGTTGTTATGATAAAAACGCAAATTTTAACGCATTTTTAATATAACTGCATTTAGAAGAGTAATTTTTTCTTATGTTATAATTTTGAAGTAGTGAAAAATAAATTAAGGAAAAGTAAAAACCTGATTTTACCTTTTAAAATAACGTATCACGGCTTGATCACGCCAACACGGTGCGGTGCCTCTGGGTCGTTTATGGTCGTTTATTCACACACATGTTTTCACAGTTATCACACGGACATTTGTTTCTATGCAAATTCGAATATGAATATGCATGCCACTGGATCAACCAGTGAACACCAAAAAGCACTTCCTATTCGTGAAAGAATAATACTTTTAGACGAGATGTCCAATTCAACCAATGATTTTATTATATTCAAATAATATTATCGCGGGCAAAGTCACCAGAGTCACTGAAAATCAGTCGGCGTCTTTCTGCGTAAGCAGACGAATAGGCACGTGCTTTTGCCGATAGTGAAGTGCTTTGCAGCAATAATTTTGTATCGGGTCAGATCTACGAAATCGGAAACACAGGTAATTATTTTTAGCTTTTCACTTTATTCATCTGTGTAGTGGTAAAAAGTAGTAAAATTCTTTTTGTTTGTATATCACTCTGTGAAAACCAATTACATAACCTAAAATTGCACGTGACATTAAAAAACGTTTACAATTTTAAATTACGAGAAAAAACGTATAATAATAATCCTTTATTCTAGAATTATACAAAATTAATTTTTAAACCAATTTTTAAATTATCATATTTAAACTTTAATTATTTTATTTATTGAACACAATAACCCGCAGTCAGTAATGACTATTAATGGGTAACTGTAGAATATATCTATTAGAAGCTAATTATTCAAATTATACATTTATTGATTAATTACAAAGCATACTTTTTTAAGGAAAAAAATAAAGAAGGTAAATTATTAAATTTAGTTTATTATATTTATATTTATAAATAATTCAATTTTATTTATTTCATTTAATAATAAACACGAATCTTTGAACCGTTTGATAGCAAAAAGAAATATGGAAAAAAGTTATATATAATTTGTATGTTTCTCTGAAATATATGTAGAAATTAAAATCCTTAATAACACATTTTCCATTTGAATTTAGTATTTGTTAATAATGAACAAACCTTATTCCAATTTTTTATGTAAAGCGTAAAGTAAATTTAAAGAATATTCTTAAAATAATTCGACCCTCCCGAAGAAAACTTTCTTAACTAAAATTTTTGAAAATGGATGTGGAATGTAACCTTCCACGAATGTTATCTTTTGTTTAAATTTTGATTAAAAATATTATTATTCTTTAAATCAAAGAAACTGTCATAATAAGCCGAACGGAGTTTTTTGAATTACATAGTTTTTGCATTTATTAACCAACTGTATCAGTAAGATTAAAAAAGGAACACATTTGCACAAATCGTCTGTATTAATTAAGTGCTTATTTTTAATGTAAATCCATTTAATATATAAAATTTAAAAAAGAAATTTTAATATCTCGTTACAAAATCTCTCATTTAAAAATTATTTTTGTAAAAACAAATGCTACTCTGTTTTATAGGAATTGTTCTTGAAAATTTTAAAATAAATGTTATATACAAATTATTATCTTTTCAAACTCTTCTTAAAAGTTATGTACAGTTTAAAAATTAATTCTACTAGTAAGAAAGTTGATTTTATTTTATGAAATAAGATAAATATTTATTAAAAAAATATCTTCTTTCTGTGATATCGTTTAAATATTCATCGGTATAGATAATACATAAACTTCTGTTTTAATTTATATACAAGCTACAACGATGAGTGACCAAGCTTTCGCCATCGTGGAATTCTCAGATGGTGTTGCAATTATCCAAACCCAGTGGGCTATTTTTGATGAAAATAATACAATAGTATCGAGTTTCTATCCACCCCACAAAAAGGATAAAGAAATAAAAAAACTTTTACTAACTCCAAATTGTAAACGAAATATTAGCTGGTGTAGTGACGCAAAGGGAACACCTTACCCTGTGATCAAGCATGTACGCAACGCTCGTAAGTAAAAATTTTCTTAAAAAAATGTAAACCTTATGAACATTACTTATAAATTATTATTTAACAATTTTAATGTTACTTATTTATTTTAAATTATTTCTTTCAAAATTTACTATTTAAGTTACTCCTCTCACTTTTGTATTTAAAAAAGTCGATTTTGTTTCAAAATTCTTCAAATTTTAGAACCTTCTAACATATTGAAATTGAGATATTAGCAAATATCTCAATTTCATAACTGCATGGAGTTGTATGTAAAAATACATAATCTTGAATAAAATGATTCATACTTAATATTTTTAAAACTTAAAATTCAAATTACCGTTTGTCGTATACAGAAAAAACATAATGTTCTTTTTCAATGCTTCACTTGTTAAATTTCTAGATTATTTGGAATTCTACAGGCATATGCCTGTAAAAATTCAAGTTTATCTTGACATTAAACATTTTGTTTTTTCTGTGTAATATAAAACATAGAATTGTCTTGCTTATTTCCAAGGATAATTGAATTTCATTAAAATTATTTAAAATTATTTATTTTATCAATTATTTTTATAATTTTGTTGAATTTCATTTTGAAAATAATTGATTTAACGATGGATTTTATTCTAGATTCTGAACAATATCAAATTTCTATAAAACTGTAATTTAATTTTTATAAGAGAATTTATTTTTTAATGATCTTTAATTGCAAAAATATATAATTGAAATTATTTAAATTTGAATTGAAAATAATTTTATTTTTTAAAGGATTTAATTAAAAGAATTTGAAAATATTTGCTTAAGATTTTCTCAAAAGATTTCAAATATAAATAATTTTTTGGAATTTTTAATTACTAAATGTTATAAAGAATTAAATTTTCAAAGAAATTTCACTGGAATAATAAAATAAATTGAATTGCAGGTGATTACTAATTACTCTTTTTGTAAATTATATCTAATATTTTTTTATAAACTTTGGACAATTGTAAATTGAATTTTGGAGAATTTTGGAAAAAAAAATTCTTTTGATTATTGAAATTTGGAAGAACATATTTAGTATAATTAAAAATAATAATTTGGCCGAAAGTTTGTAGTTAAAATTTAAATTTTGATAGAGCTGTAGTAAAAATTTAAAAATAATTAAATGTTTAGAAATAGGTATCTAATTAACATAAGTTTAATTATTTAAAATTTTGTGAATTTTATTTTCTAATTTTGAAAACAGTTGAATTAATTTTTTGATTTAAAAAAATGTTTTCATTTATGAAAAATTTTAATTCATATATTTATTAATAAAGTATTTTTTGCAGTCTCAAAAAAGTAGCCGGGCCCTACCATTCTTTAATTTTTACTTAATTTCTCCTTAATAACACAATTTAGTTTTTCAAAACAGTTAAAATAATTGTACTTTCTTAAATAAATTCTTTAAAAGCAGCATTAAAAACACTTTATTTCACGTTAGATCAAATTTATAAAAATTTGTTCTTTTATTTCACAGCTACCTTAGAAGATGCATTAAAAAAACGTGACTTTTATATAGATGGTATTTCAGAGGTTGAAACAGACGATAATTTAAACATGCAAAATTTGAAAGACTCGAGGCATTCCCGGAAAGTTAAAACTCTGACTAGTGATTTTACGGACGGAGAGCATAGTTCAAATGTGACAACAAAAAAAACATTCACTCCGCAATTAAAAAGCTTGAATGGAAATTCTTTAGAGTATCGTAAGCATTAGTTAAATTTTTATTTATTTTAATTATATTTTATTTAAATTTTTTTTAAATTGTAATACATAAATAATGTAATTTTCACATAATTTAATTCACTCTATTAATTTACTTTCATTTGTCTTAAATATTTTTAACTTAAAAAACTTATATTTTACTTTATTTCAGAGTCAGCAATTGCATCCACTAAACAAGCAACGAATTTGCCAGGACAGGAAATTGTACTGGAAATTTTAACAGGGGATCAAATTGTTTATGAAGTAAATCCTGATTCTGCTTCTAAAGAGACGGAAACAAATGGTGAGTGTTTTTTAACATAAAAATCGATTCTTGCGTAATTACTCAAATGAATTCCGATAATCGGTTGATTATCGGTGATTTTGATATGATATTGTTACCCATTGGTTTTCAGATGTTAAATTTGTGATCAGCGGATCAGAAATTTTACATCGCGTATTTGAAATAGCAAAATCGGATCTAACATGTGGGAATAATTTAGAAAAATTGATCTGATTCGATTAACACTTATTACTCAGGTGTTTTTGAAATCGCTAATTAAAATTAGTGATCAGTGATCACGAAAACTATTAACTTGATAACGAAGTTCGAAGCTTGAAACTGTTTAATTTCTAAAAAATTTCTGCCATATTGGATCCGCCATTAAAAAGGAAAACAATTCTTACGGTTTCCTGGAAAATTTTATTTTTTGGGCTTGTGTTACTTATACACTAACTATAATTATCAACAATATAACTTTTATTTACTGTGGGTTCACTGTAATGTTTTTCTAGGCATTCATCAAGATGAGGCACCTGTGGAGGAAGATAATCAAAGCCAAAATCAAAATTTTCAACAGGAGACTCCGAATTATGAGAAACTTATTCAAAGTGGTAAGATTTGTTTTAAAAACTATGTAATAATTTGTAAAAAGAATGCATCAAATACAATTTACAAAAATTGCAATTGAATACCACCTGCAATTGAATTATTTCTAAAAATCTAAGCTTAAAATCTTTAAAAATTTAATTATTTTAAACATTTTTGTAAATTTGAACTATTAAAGATTGTTTGTACAGTTTTTTTTATAATAATTGGCTTTTGGAGACCAAAATATATTTCATGGCCTAAATTTCATTAATTAAAACTTTTTGCAATGTCATTTTGATTTAATTCTAATTCTAATTATGAAACCTAATTTCAAGAAGAAAATACTTTAACTGTAATGCAAATTTTAACCTATTTCGTATATTTTGATTAAGCTAAATTTAAATTATATTATTATTTTGATTTCTGAAATGTTATTCGATCATTAAATTTAATACATTTAAATTACAATTGTGTATTAATTATAAATAGATCCTCCATTTAATAAACTCAATTGATTCCAACATTACTAAAGCCAAAATTCAATTTATTTCAATTTAAATAATTAATAATGTATATACAAAATAATTGTTAATTATTATATTAAAAACCTAATTATTTTCTGCAACAATTTTTTGCGTTTTTTGGTAACCTATTTAGAACAATTTATTTATCATTTTAATACCTATTTTGAAAAAAAAGAGTTACTGTGTTCCTTGCAAATATTTTTGTATAATTTAAAAAAATTAATTTAAAAACAATTTTATTTTAAACCATGCGAATCAGGTAGAGGAAAAAAAAGACGAAGTACAAGATTTTGCGATGATCCACGGGAAATAGCTACATGGGACAGTAAGAAACATACAATTTACTCTTGTGTTATTAAAAAGTTAAAATTATTTATAAAATATATAATATATATAAATAGTTATAAAATGTTGTGAACTTTAAAACAGCAACAAACTATCTTAACACTTACTTTCTTTATTCTTTCATATAAAAGCCAATGTCTTTATTATTGTCCAGTGTCACCCAAAGACGTTTCTCTTTTTAAAAAAATTAACACCGTCGGTGTAATATGCGAATATGTCGCGTCACAAGTTGGTGGAGCACGACCTCAAGAAGATTCGAATTACTTCCATGAAGACGAGGAGGCTTTATCAGACTTCCCCATAAAAACGGAGGAAGAGTTTAACGAGATAAAAGTAAAATTGGACGACAAAAAGTACTACAAGAAAGTAGTAAGTAGTTTTGAACACTATTATTGTTTTTAATCAGCAATTTTTTAAAAAAGAAAATGAACTTTAAATTCGATAGACGTAATAAAATATTTTCTTTTTAGGTTAAATCAATCGCAGGTTTTGGAAAATTAAGAAACCTCTCTATGACAGTAAAATCTATTATGAATAGAATTTTAAGCCCAGTAGCGGGTGTATTATTTACCTTTCAGGGAAGAGGGGGCAAGAAGTTTCCATTTAAAGGTTCGCTTTTGCACGGTGTAGTAGTACGTAAGTAAATCATTTTTTAATTTTATTTCAACGCTCTTTTCTTAAATAATGTTTTTTTAAAATTTAATTAAATATAATTTTAATTACTTGTTTCAGAATCGTCAAGAATTCTACACAAAAATGAAACTCAAGCAAACATTGACTATTGGATTGAAAACTGGCTGGTCCACTGTAATGACACAATTAAGCGAACAAAGTACGTGTAATATCCCATTAATATTGTTTAAAACTTCGATTTAATAAGAAATTTGCCAATTTTCTTTTTTTTAGAAAGCAGGAAGAAAAAAGACAAGAAAAAGAGGCGGCACAGAATTTTGCTTTTCCTGAATTTGATGAGGAAAATTCAGAATAATTGCTTCAGAATCCTACAAAGTATGGATTAAATCAACATGAAACTTCCTTTTGGATGCTTTTTTTATTAACACGGATGCGCAGCAAGTTGGTCATTTTTAAAATATGAACAGGTATTTTTTAAACATAATAACTAATGTTAAAATTAAGTTGCATGAATGATTTGGATCATTTCAAAACAAAAAATACACCATTCAAATAGCGGAAAAAATGGAATTTTTAAAAACATTTAACTCAATATTTTAGTAAATTATTATTATTATATATAATAATCGACAATGATTCCTTCTTTCATTCATTCATTCATTCTGTCCGCACGTGAAGTTGGTCGTTTTAACTTTCAATTGTTTTTCAATA
>WNHD01008652.1:0-11714 GCA_011057455.1 Ganaspis sp. Gsp50
TATTCATTTTTATTCATTTTTATACATTTTTATTCATTTTCATTTCTTCTTAATCATTTTCATTTATTTTTATTCATTTTCATTTATTTTTATTCATTTATTTTTATTCATTTTTATTCATTCTTATTCATTCTTATTCATTTTCATTTAATTTATTCATTTGTATTCATTTGTATTCATTTGTATTCATTTGTATTCATTTTTATTCGTTTTCATACATTTTTATTAATTTACATTTCTTTTTATTCATTTTTATTCATTTTCATTTATTTTTATTCATTTTTATTCATTTTTATTCATTTTAATTTATTTATATTCATTTTTATTCATTTTCATGTATTTTTATTCATTCTTATTCATTTTCATTTATTTTTATTCATTTTTATTTATTTTCATTTGTTTTTATTCATTTTTATTCATTTTTATTCATTTTCATTTATTTTTATTCATTTTTATTCATTTTTATTTATTTTTATTCATTTTTATTTATTTTTATTCATTTTCATTTATTTATTATATAACTATTTTTGTATAATTTTTGTACAACTATTTATTATAAAAATTCCCTTCGACTTTTTCAGGAGGAAACAATTCTGCTATTTTTCCCGATAATTTGGTCTGGAAGGTTTTATCCAACTTGTTGGAGGAGAGCGGAATTATTTATCAAGTTGTTGAAAATTTTATCGTGACTAGTAAATTTTTAAGTTTGAATTATTTATGTGATTGTAAACTATTTGTTTTTTAGATTGGAAGCTTGGGGTGTGGAAAACTTGTCACTTGGTGCATCTATTCCAGGGGAAAATGTGAAAAATCGATGCAAGTTGAGAAAAAGGAGAAAATAAATTAAAAAGACTATTGAGAGCATTTACGTGAGCAACGAGAAAGAAATGGGGCTGAAGAAGTTTAAAAGGGGTCAAACGGTGTGGTGCTAAGAGGCAGTAAAAGCAGAAGCAAGATTCTCGCCTTATAAATGACCCCGAGTGCTTTTCATCTCTGAAAGGAAAAATTATGTTGTCTCAGGAAAATTTTGTGCCACCGAATCCTCCATTTCTTCAAAGTTTCTACTCTAAAACTTCCCGGAATCTTTGAATAATAAATAAAAAAATAATTGCAATAGAAAAACAAAGAATAATAAAAAATACAAATAAGAAATTCAAATAATAATATAAAAAATATAAATAAGAAAAAGTGCAAATAATAATATTAAAAATACAAAGAAGAAAAAATGCAAATAATAATATAAAAAATACAAATAAGAAAACATGCAAATAATAATATAAAAAATACAAATAAGAAATGCAAATAATAATAAAAAATAACTTTGTTAAAGTTTACAGATGGAGAAATAAAATCTAAAAAAATAAAAAATACAAATAATAAAAAATGCAAATAATAAAAAATAAAAATAATAAAAATAAAAATAATAATATTAATGATAATAACAATAATGAAAATAGTAACAAGGATTTAAATCCTAATGATTCGGATTTTTGTAAACTGACAGATTTCATAAATAATAAAATGATCGGGCGGTGTATTTAAAAGAAATATTAAAATAAATCGATTCTTTGAAAAAGGCAATAGTTGTCTAGACGAAGGGACGTTGGAGAGAAAAGCTTTTTTCTCAAGAGATGCCATCGATCAAGCATTTACTAGCTGTCATCGCCAATGTACACTGTTTCTCTATAAAGTAGTTTTTCTCATATTTCATTCCCTTTTATATATCTGAAAATACAGCTTCATTGGTGCATACAATTTTGGCGTGATTATCAAGCATTCATAAAATGTATTTTATCATTTTAATTACATTTTGTGACTCGTGAAAATACTTTATCGTTTAATTAATTAGCGAATTGATAATGGGGTTATTAATATTTAATTCATTATTGATTACCAGTGAGAGGAATTGAATTTACACGAATAATAAAAAGCAGAATAGTCTTTTATGGAAAATAATTTAGTGTCTCATATTTGTTTTGCTCTTTGAAATAAACGAATACTTTTCGTTAAAATATTCAGAGCATTTGTAAAAATATTCAGAGCATTTGTTAAAATATTCAGAGCATTTGTTAAAATATTCAAAGCATTTGTTAAAATATTCATACCATTTGTTAAAATATTCAGAGCATTTGTTAAAATATTCATATCATTTGTTAAAATATTTGTACTCTTCGTTAAAAGGTTCGTACTTTTCGTTAAAATGTTCGTACTTTTAAAATAATTGTGTTTCTCGTTATATTCGTACTATTTTTCTTTTTATTTAGCTTTATTCATTTTTATTTAATCATATCGATATAATTCAGTTTCATAATTTAACAACGATATTAAAAATAGAATACTGATGGACTTTTTAAACGTTTTAACCAGAAAATTGCATTCTTTTCTGCTTTTATAATATACGGCGTGAATCTTAACAGTAAAAAATGATCCAGTTTGATCCACATTTTTAAATTTGATTTTGATTTATATTTAAACTGATATATAATTATTATACAAATAATTATTATACATATAATTATTATATATAATTACTAATAATAATTTATTCATTAGTATGTATGATCTTTCGACCTTTTACATTACCCGTTATTATATATAATTATTATACATATAATTATTATATTATAATTATTATATTATAATTATTACACATAATTCATTAGACTCAAAATCGTTATATTCAAATAAATTGTATTAAAATTAATTTCGTGTAAATTCCTTATTTTATAATCTAATAAACTAAAAAAATCCACTAGTTAATTTTTGAAAAAATCAAACATATCTTTCTTGAGTTGATTCCGCTTGTATATTTACAATAAACGTTTTCTGTCTGGTTAACTACTTATTGTCTTTTCTACCTACAAACTAACATTGTCGGAAAAATTACAATTTCGGCTCGATCGCTATATGAAATCCTGAAACTATTTTTTAAAATTTCGTTTTCACCTTGAATTTAAATTCTTTTTTCTCTCCTTTCCCTGTTTCTTTTCATTTGTGCCGCAGCTGTTGCTGAAGCATTTATTATTTCCAATCTTTTGCTTCAATCTTTATTTTCAATCTTATCCCCCCCATTGTGTTTTTTTTCTAAAACAATTACACGTTGAAAATGTTTATCTACTTTATGCACAATTGCACCAACAAAAAAGATAATCTCGAGTGCGCTAGAGACCTTACCAGTCAATTGTTATCAATTATTATGTATTTATTAGGTCGCTGAATCCGAATCCAGAGTTAGAATTGTAAAGTTAGTTTGCGTTTTCTTCCTAACCTCAAAAAACAATGAAATCATGTTTAAATTGTTGTAGAATTCGTAAAAACGATTTCAAACATGCAAAACTTACACTAATACAATCTTTGAAGTATTACCTTTAATTTAAGTCCAGAAATGTTGAAAAATATTGAGTAGTTCCCGAGATATGACAGCAAACGTCCGCGTATGTAAATAGGACGAACTGCAGTATGAACTGAAAGCGTAATGACTTTTAATGATCGGCCGATTTACATGCGCGGAGGTTTGGAGTCATATCTCGAGAACCATTAAATATTTTTTAAGTTTTTTTGGCTTAAATTAAAGGTAATACTTCAACGATTAAATTTGTTTAAATTATGCATGTTTAAAATTGTTTTTACGAATTCTAAAACAATTTAAACTTAATTTTATTGTTTTTTGAGGATAGAAAGAGAACGCGAATTAACTTTTGAATTCTGACCTCGGATTCGGATTCAGCGACCCAAAATACATAAAAATTGACTGGTGAGGTCAATCCTTTTTGTATTATTTTGTATTTTTGTATCATTTTTGTGTTATTTTTGTTTTTATTTCATTTATGGGGTCGTCCATAAATTACGTAAGACTTTAAGAGGTGTCTGATGAATTTTGATGCTGTCAAGGATTCCGAATTATAAAAAAGGTTCAAGATTCCTAGCGATTCGAATAGAAAATAAAAAAAATTCCGACTCTGATGGTAAAAATATTTTTCTAACTACAAACCAAAACACAAAAAGACTTGAATGCTTAAAATTTAATTTTTCTAATCTTCCAATTGTTTTATTTTAAAATTGAATGAATTCATTACAATTTTAATTGTAATGTTAAGCAAATGTTAAGCAATGTTTGAGCAAATATTGTAAAGTTATTTTAAATTTATTGTAAAGTTATTGTAAATTTATTGTAAAGTTATTTTAAATTTATTGTAAAGTTATTTTAAATTTATTGTAAAGTTATTGTAAATTTATTGTAAATTTTCATTTACAATTTTTTTTTTACAAAAGTTCGTTGATTATATTAAAAAAAAAAATAAAGGTTCCTCTAGGATATTTGCAATAAATTAAAGTATATGTTAAAAGCAAAAAAAATATAAAAATACTTCCTCTACGGAGGAAATACAGAAAAATACACTTAAAAATTCAAGTATTGTTGTGGACGGTTTCTACATGTTTAAATGGAACAAATTTTTTAAATTAGGCTCTAAATTTCAGAAATTTAACCCTTTTGTTTCAAATTAAATTGCGCTCTAGGTCGCAAATTTATAAATTTATTTTATATTTATATTACAATTGTTAAACAATAAATTTATTACAATAAACAATTACAATTAACAATAAAATTATTGTTTAACAATTGTATTTATAAATTTATTACAATAAACAATTACAATTGTTAAACAATAAATTTATAAATTTATTGTTAATCGTAATTGTTTATTGTAATAAATTTATAAACAATAAATTTATAAATTTATTAACGATTTATTAAATCGTAATTGTTTATTGTAATAAATTTATGAACAATCAATTTATAAATTTATTGTTAATCGCAATTGTTTATTGTAATAAATTTATAAACAATAAATTTATTAACGATTTATTAAATCGTAATTGTTTATTGTAATAAATTTATAAACAATAAATTTATAAATTTATTGTTAATTGTAATTGTTTATTGTAATAAATTTATAAACAATAAATTTATAAATAACAAATTTATGAATTAATTTTAAAAGTTAATTTAGCGTTAATTTTATTTAACGTTCTTGCCAAAAGGATTTGAAATTCCTGAATGAAACTAGAGCATTTCACTTGGAAAATTCTCTGGACTGTTCAGAATGATTCTTCTTTTTCGGAAGTTGAAGAGTTATCGGCTGAACGTCGTGAGTTTTTCTCGTTTCATGGTTAGTGTTCCGGAAGATCTTGAGATTTGGCACGTGCTGCTCTCCAGTCCAGTCGAAATTGAACACAGGTGCTTCCGAATGCAACTCCGAATCTGGAGTATCAGCCGGAGTAGTTGGGGTAGTTATGTAGGGACTCAAGTCCTGATAACAAAAATTTGCATTGCTAATAATTATACTGACAAACCATCATTATTATGATTATTATTATATTATCATTATTATCATTATTATTATATTATCATTCTTATTATTATTATTTGTCTTTTCCCTTATGTTGACTGTTATTTTTATTATTCTTATTATTATTAATTAATTAACTACTAATTTGATTTAATTTAGCATACAGATAAGTTAAAATATAAAAACTGGAAGTTCGTCCAAAACCGAAAGGTATGGACAATAAATTAATAATAATTAATTACAATTTCTGCTAATTCAACTAACCGATTCCTATTCTACATTATCTATCATTATTCTCTACCCAGACTTCCAACTACAATTTTTGATCCTACTAAAGTTTGCAACGTTTTTTTCTTCGTTTACAAAAAAACTAAAGAGCAATTTTTTGTTTACTCAATCATTGTCACTATTTATCAATTTTGTAAAAAAACAAAGCAACATAAAATCTGTATCAAAAAATCTAAATCAGTTTATAAAAAAAAATTTGCTTTTCTATTTTTCGTTCTATTTTCGAACGAAAAAGAACGTCCATAATTTTTGCAACTTTTCCTCAGAGGCTACTTTTTAGAACAAATTTTGTCTTTTTTGTGTAAAATGGTAATCGAAGCCGGAAAAGAAAACTTAGTTGAAATTTTTTCGTTTTTAAATTTGTAAATTCAAGGGAGATGTAGATTAAAGAATGCTTTGTGAAGCTATGAAGATTGGGCATCTTTTTTTAGAGACATCTTTTCTTGCAGATGACTTTTTTAAGAGACATTTTTTCTTACAGATGTCTTTTTTTATAGACATCTTTTCTTACAGATGTCTTTTTTTATAGACATCTTTTCTTACAGATGTCTTTTTTATCGTCTTTTTTACGGGCATCTCTTTGTGTGAAATTAAAGTCGAATTGACACCAACCTGATGAACAACATCGGGCACCCTCTGGAGAGTATCAGACCACAAAGGACTGGAGTTCCACTGTTCAACGGAGTCGGCAGGTTCGGTCATCTGGGGCAGAGGCTTGACCAATAATCGCTTATGGGAGTAGTTTCTATCGCATCCGTCGACGTGAGCCTTGTCCAGGTCGATGATATTGTACTTGTTGGAATCCCCGGTGGAGAATTGACCCGGGACGTGGACGAGTTTAGATCTGTAGCCTGTATGTATGAGGCACTTTTGGGCCTTGTGGAGTTTGGGGCTAAAACACAGAGAGTGGGCGAGAGAATGTAGAGGTCTGTTTTCGTGCTCGGAGGAGCTGTTGATAGACATGTCCACAGGCTCTGCTTCTTCGCTCGTCAGTCTTCCGCACTTGGGCATCGTGTATTCGCCCTCCGTCTTCACGGGACGATCCTTCCAGGACTCCTCGATGGCGTAGGACGACGACGAATCCGATTCCGGAATAAAACCGGATCTAACGTAATCGTGATGATGCGGATACGACAGGGACTGATTCTGTCCAGGAGGACAAATCCCGTATGTGAACTTGGATTGGGAAGAATACTGATAAAGCCACGTGCTCCCTCGCATCACTTCCGCTTCTTTTTCACTGTGGAAGATAAGATTCTTTGTTAGTTATCAATTTTGTCATCAATTTAGTCATTAATTTAGTCATCAACTTAGAAAAGAATGTATGGTAATTGAATTAAAGAATTAAAAATTTAGTCATCAATTTAGAAAAGAATGTATGGTAATTGAATTAAAGAAATATGGATTTTCGGAAAGAAAAATAAAAATGTCTACGACTTTTATCCAAGCAAAAATTAATTTAATTTAATTTAAATTATACTGTTTAATTTAAATCCAAACAAAATAACGTCTACATTAGAATTTAGTAAAAGTTTAGTAAAAGAAAGTACACCGAGGTTTACTTATCTGAGATTTTAAAACTAGGCTTTTATGGGCAGAAAAAAAATACCAAAAATAAAATAGGGGTTAAAATAAAAAGTATAATATAAAGTATTTAAATACGTAAATATAAATATAAAGTAAATATAAAGTATGATAAAAGTAAATGTTACTGTATTGAATCATGTACGTTACAAATTAAATTGTAATAAAATAACGGGCTAAAAAAAGTAGTAACAAAAATAAAATAACGGGCGTAATAGTATCAAAAATAAAATAAGGGGCGTGATAGTAAGAAAAATAAAATAATGGGCATAATAGTAACAAAAATAAAATAATGGGCAGGAAGTAGAAATAAAAATAAAATACAGAGTAAAAAATAGTGACAAAAATAAAATAACGGGCGTAATAGTAACAAAAATAAAATAATGGGGAGAAAGTAGAAATAAAATAATGGGGAGAAAGTAGAAATAACAATAAAATAAAGAGCAAAAAAAGAGCGACAAAAATAAAATGAAGGTCAAAAAAATTGTAATAAAAATAAAATAACGGGCGTAATAGTAACAAAAATAAAATAATGGGGAGAAGGTATAAATAAAAATAAAAAAGAGCAAAAAAAGAGCAAAAAAAGAGTGACAGAAATAAAATGAAGGGCAAAAAAATATTGTAATAAAAATAAAATAATGGGCGTAATAGTAACGAAAATAAAATAATGGGGCGAAAGTAGAAATAAAAATAAAATAAAGAGCAAAGAAAGAGTGACAAAAATAAAGGACAAAAAAAAGTAGTAACAAAAATAAAATAACGGGCGTAATAGTAGCAAAAATGAAATAACGGGCGTAATAGTAACAAAAATAAAATAATGGGCAGAAAGTAGAAATAAAAATAAAATAAAGAGCATAACGGGCGTAATAGTAACGAAAATAAAATAATGGGGAGAAGGTATAAATAAAAATAAAAAAGAGCAAAAAAAGAGTGACAAAAATAAAATAAAGGACAAAAGAAGTAGTAACAAAAATAAAATAACGGGCCTAATAGTAGCAAAAATAAAATAATGGAGAGAAAGTAGAAATAAAAATAAAATAAAGAGCAAAACAAGAGTGACAAAAATAAAATAAGGGGCCTAATAGTAGCAAAAATGAAATAACGGGCGTAATAGTAACAAATATAAAATAACGGGCGTAATAGTAACAAAAATAAAATAATGGGCAGAAAGTAGAAATAAAAAGAAAATGAAGATCAAAAAAATAGTGATAAAAATAAAATGGCGGGCAAGAAAAATTGTAATAAAAATAAAATAACGGTGAAAATAAATGTTGAACGTATTCGCATCTACATTTAGTTGAAAACTAAATGTCTACCTTAATACTTGATTGGTGCAGACGATAATGGGATGTTGGCACTCTTCGGAAGTGTCTTTGACTTGGAGAACACAGTGGACCCAAAACCATCTTCCTGAACGATTTTGTAGCCTCAGGAGTGCTGTACTTGATCGCTCTTGATCCGATTGAATGACTGGAAATAGAATTTGAATTAATAATAATTAATTAATTTTGAACAGCCTGAAACACTAATTATTTATTTGCATCGAAATAGATTTTAAAGCTACATTTTAAGAAAAGAAAATTATTTAACAAGAAGCAATTAATTTCAAATCATTTACATAATCATAAATTGAATAATAAATTCAATGATAAATTCAATAATAAATTTGATGATAAACTCGATTATAAACTCAATGAAAAATTCAATAATAAAATCAATAATAAATTCAATAATAAATTTGATTATAAACTCAATGAAAAGTTCAATAATAAATTTAATGATAAATTCAATGAAAAGTTCAATAATAAATTTAATGATAAATTCAGTTAAAAGTTCAATAATAAATTTAATGATAAATTCAATTAAAAGTTCAATAATAAATTTAATGATAAATTCAATTAAAAGTTCAATAATAAATTCAATAATAAATTTGATGATAAACTCAATGAAAAATTCAATAATAAAATCAATAATAAATTTAATGATAAATTCAATGAAAAGTTCAATAATAAATGGAATGATAAATTCAATAATAAATTTGATTATAAACTCAATGAAAAATTCAATAATAAATTTGATGATGAACTCAATGAAAAATTCAATAATAAAATCAATAATAAATTCAATAATAAATTTAACGATAAATTCAATGAAAAGTTTAATAATAAATGGAATGATGAATTCAATAATAAATTCAATAATAAATTCAATAATAAATTCAATAATAAATTTAACAATAAATTCAGTTTTCTTTAATTACCAGTTTGGTGTTTACAATACGCTGTTCGTATACAGTCCCAGTGGAGAAGATTGTACCAAGAAACTCCTACCAATTCAGAGCGACTGTATTCCATATGACTCTCTGCCCTTTTTTTAAAAATAAAATAAGAATTACCGTTTATATTGATTCTAGTTTTTAAAAATCTTAAATAAAATTCATTGAAATTTGTTCTTTAAAACGAGCTTTTCAAGGCAACAATAGTAAACAATAAAAAAAATGTAAAACAATACGTGTATTGTTACAGTAAATTATACAATGTACCCTATTGTTAGCAGATTTTCAAAAGCAACAATGAATAAAATTGCAAATAATTGACATAGCTTAACAAATAAAATAAATCGTCGTTTAAATTGAATAGATAGAAACGGAAATAAAATTTTAATAAACGAAAGAAAAGAAAATCGTTTATTGAATAATTCTAGATATTTTATTTTGCTTAATATTTATTTTGTTTAATCTTTATTTTGTTTAATCTTTGTTTTGTTTAATCTTTCTTTCGTTTAATCTTTCTTTTATTTATTCTTTATTTTGTTAAGCCTCTTTTGTTAAGCTTCTATTTTGTTAAGCTTCTATTTTGTTAAGCTTCTATTTTGTTAAGCTTCTATTTTGTTAAGCTTCTATTTTTTTTGTTAAGCCTCTATTTTGTTTAGTCTTTATTCTATTTAATCTTTATTTCGTTTAGTATTTGATTAGTCTTTTTTCTTGCTTAGTCTAATTATTTATTAAAATAAAATATTTTTCATCGTACGTTTTATCGATATGAAGATACTTCATGTCCATTGAATGAATTGTAGTAAAAATATTAGTGGCGCCTTGAACAACACTTTCTCTTGTCTCTGGCAGAACCACCGGTGTACAAGAAGCCAAAAAAACTGATTCATTCCGATTGCAAAGGGGCACGAACGGCAAATAGTGACCCTCCACCAAAACAACCTAAAACAAAATTAAATAATTAAACCAATATCAAATCAAAAACAGTAGTATCAAGAGAAAAATTACAAACTAAAAAATGCTAAACGAAAAGTAAAAAATAAAGCGGTAAAAGAAAATAACAAAAAAAGAATAATCATAAAATAACACAAGAATATAATATGAAAAATAAAATAATAGCCAAAAAAGCCTAAAGAAATAACAGCCAAAAAAATAGCCAAAAAAAAGCCTAAAAAAAAGTCTAAAAAAATAGTGGCAAAAGAAATAATAGCGAAAGAAAATAAAAGCCAAAAAAATAAGTCTATAAAAATAATAGCAAAAGAAATAATAGCGAAAGAAAATAAAAGGAAAAAAATAAGAAAGGAAAATTAACAGCATGAAGGGAAAAATAACAAAAGGAAGAGAAAAATAGCAGGAAGAGAAAAATAGCAGGAGGAAAAAAGTGTAAATGAGACGAGGATTTATTCTCGATTCTAAAGATTGGGATTGAATAATGCTTTATGAGGATTAGAGGGATTGAAATAGTTTGTCGAAAGTCTAGAGAAGTGAATGAAACGAGTATGAATGTATTATAATGCTTAATGGATTCTGACAGTGCGAAGCTTTTACTTTTTCCAATCAGAACGTGCAAGATTAGCAATCCCAGCAGCCTGCTTATTTACGCGTAATTTGTCGCCGTAGCAACGTAGCGGTTACAACATTCCTGCGAACCAGAGACATTTATTCTTCCCGCAATATTATACAAACCATTCTGACATAAAAGCAAAATTCCTCCCTTGCTTTTTACTCTCATTGTTTTCTTTATTCCACCTTAGCTTTAATCTTTATTTCACCTTCTCTTTAATCATTTTTCCACCTTATTTTTAATCTTTACTTCACCTTATTTTTAATCTTTACTCCATATTATTTTTAATCTTTACCCCACATTATATTTAATCTTTACTCCACCTTATTTTTAATCTTTACTCCACCTTATTTTTAATCTTTACTCCACATTATATTTAATGTTTACTCCACCTTATTTTCAATATTTATTCCACCTTATTTTTAATATTTACGTTATTATAATATTTGTCTTATTTTTAATATTTACCTTATTATAATATTTATCTTATTTTTAATATTTATCTTATTTTTAATATTTATCTTATTTTTAATCTTTACTCTAAAACAAAAACCCAAGAATCTTTTCTCCGAAAATGTTTGTGATTTTTAAATCAGACTCTAGTTCTACTTCTAAATAAATTCCTTAATGATTCCTTTTCTGAGCACCTTTTAAT
>WNHD01008654.1:3759-26228 GCA_011057455.1 Ganaspis sp. Gsp50
ACAGCATCCTGAAGTGTGACTTCTAGTCTGGTGTTTATTTTAAATTCGAATTTAATATTCAGTTTTTAATTTACTACAAGTCACAGTGGTCCAGAAAAGTATCAAAAGTGGCCAAAATGCAACTTTTGAATTATCATGAATGACTTTTTTTATTGTACTTACAGACAAATGAAGTACAAATTCTGAAAATATTTATTTCATAGAACTTATACTTTCATTATAAAATTGGCACAAAACTAAAAAAATGTATCGAATTTATGATTTGAGATTGTTTAAAAATTTTTTTAAAAAATTTAGTAAGTTTACACATAATTTAAAAATTCACATAAACTATGTTTTTAGATGAACCTTATAAAAAACTGAATTGAAAAAGTGCAATAAATTTAAAATACTTGTTTGTCATATGTACTCTTTTTTAAGGGGACAGTACACCCCTGGGACTCGAAAGAAATGTTTTTTTCTAATGTAATATATTCTAAACAGAAATAGATATTTGGATGAAACTTTGCACATTTATTTTTGTACTGTGTTTTTATTTTATCACGCCCGCCAACTCAAAAAATGTGGTTTCGAGAAAAATGCCTTCGCACGAACGGCACTTTTAGTTACTCAGACGGTAGGATATTTTCTTATTTGTATATTGCACAAAAGAAAACTGGAAACGATCCAAATTTTTTTCTAACATTTTTATGTATTGACAAATAATATATTTAGTTAATGTTTTATTGCTTTCATTAAACACTTTATTTATTTGAGCCAGGTCACGCTTGATTCTTTTATTCACGTGGTGCCAGTCAAGTTGTTAAAACCTTCACTACTTAATTTAAAAAATAAATTTGAGTTTTATATAATTAAAAACATATTCTTTAAGGTCTTCTAAATCAAAATCGTTCATAAAAAAATAATTTATTTTTTGAAAATACAGGGGTATACTGTCCCCTTAATTATACGGTATTTTTTGGCAAATCACTCTGTATTGATTTACTTTTCCCCGAGTTTCTACTTCTTTTCGAAAAAAATATGCTTTGTTTGAGTTTTTTATAGTATTTACTCTAATGTAATCTTGTAACTTATTGCTACTTTTGCAATATTCAATTAATAAACAGGAAATACACAGCGGTTACCTTCTCAATACACAAAGCAACGTATAACATATTGGGTCGAACCGAGCCTGGAAAATCGAAGTTGTCTATTGAAGTTTTTTCATTTTAATATATAATGAAGTAAACAAATAAGAAAACTGATTGATAACAATAACTAAATTCAATGATTGGAGGAAGTTTATTCACTTTAAATTGTAAAAATGAAATTTTTAGGCTAATAAGTTTAATTTAATTATTTTTAAAGAGATTTTATTTTTTATATTCTTATTATAATATTATAATTTTATTATAATATTATTTATTTTATATAAATCATAAAAAATGTCGAAAATAAAAATATTAAAACATAATTTTTTAATTAATTATTTAATAAAAGTTACCATGAAAAAAAATTGTAATAAGTAGTTCTTGATCCGATTTACTGATAACCTATAAGTTTATGAGAGTTTGTGAGAGGCAAAGGGATTCACAGTAAACAAGACCCCTGCATTTAAGGCACTGAAAATTATAATTACTTTTATAAACATCGTAAATAGTTTTATTGTATATAGCGTAAATAGTTTTTGTTCCGGTTTACTACTAACCAAAAAGTTTGCATGGTGCTGAAAAGCTTCAGGAAAATCGAAACTCAAAAACTATCAGATAATGATTTTTTTTGCTATTGAATAGTTTTAAAATTCTTTAGTCTTCTAAAATGAACCGCCTTTTTGAACTTTAAAAACTGGCAGAACAATCGTATTCAGCTACCCGAAAAACACGTAGGTAGTGATATTAGTTGACATTAAACGGTATTAAAAACAATAGGCCAGCCATATTGGATCCGACATTTTGAATTTTAAAACTCTGGCACCAAATAGTTTTTAGCGACCTAAGAAACCCCTATGTTGTGATTTTTGATGATATTAAATGGTCTTTAAAAATTTATGTGCACCATATTGGATCCGCCATTTTGAATTTTAATAATCTATCACCAAAATAGTTTTTAGCGAACTAAAATACCCCTAGGTTGTGATTTTTGTTGCTATTAAATGGTAATTATATTCCTTAAAAACTTGAGTGCGCCATATTGGATCCGCCATTTTGAATTTTAAAAATCTGCCACCAGATTCGTAATCAGCGATATTCAAAACCCGAACTACAGTAATCTTAGCCAAATTCAAGAAAAATCTGAATTATAGCCACTTTTGATGCATTCCTGGCTCACTGTGCAAGTCGAAAAATTGTGCATGGTAAATTTTACTACGTCACAATATGTAGTTTTATAAACATTCGAAGCAAAATTGTGACAATTTTCAATTATTTATAGTATAAATTGAAATTTTTTAATTTAAATCGGTGACGTCACCCCGTAAATTTCACAAATTAATGCATGAATAGGATTTATATACTATTTAATGTTATGTATTAACTATATGAATTCTATTAACAATTTTGAAATTCGTCAATTTAAAACAAATCTGTATTTTTAGGGTTTCAATAATTTATTTTCAATATTGGATGTTATTAAAATTGTGTCAAATCTTGTCTTTTCATTTGTTTCATTTTCCTATAATTAGATAAATTTGTTTTATTCAGCCAAACTTCTAAAATAAAATTCGGTTACAAATTGATGACTCATGAAGAGATTTATTATTGTCATTA
Organism: Ganaspis sp. Gsp50; assembly: GCA_011057455.1. NCBI lineage: Eukaryota > Metazoa > Arthropoda > Insecta > Hymenoptera > Figitidae > Ganaspis > Ganaspis sp. Gsp50. Next base: position 6,504 of record WNHD01008654.1, read on the forward strand.
AGCTACGTCTAGAATCAAGTTTAAAGTATCCAGTTTTCTATACCCCCATTGATCATATATTTTCTAATAACGAATATTTAATTACAGCAATTAATTGAGAAAAGCCCATGCTTGTATAAATATACAAAATGGATCAACCGGTGGTTAATCGAATGAAATAAATGGCTTGGCATAACCACCCTCGAAGCTCACAAACTGAACTTTCCCAACCAAGTTTCTACGGAACAGTTTTCTCGCTATCAAATCAGATCACTGCTCTCCCTTGAGCATTCTCACCGACTATAATTACCGAGAAAATAAAAAGCCCTCAAATGTCTCAAGAAGTCTCCGACTCTGAAAATAACTCACTATCTTGGCAGTAATTAAAGACCGATTTCGAGTTCTCGGGAAATCTGAAAGAAGTCTGATTTTCTATTTCCAATTGTAATTCAGAGCGATTTATGCGCGATATCGCGCTCCAAGGCTCCACAGACAGAAAAGAGAAAAAGAGAGACAGTGAAATAAAAGAAGAGAGGGAGCGAGTGTTGCGAGGGCGTCAGTTTTGCTCGATGGTAAAGCCGGGGAAGTAATCGAAAAATGCAGGACATATCCATCAGGAAATCCAGAGTTTTTAACATTATATAGACACAGTGGACAAGTCCTGGATAGGTCGATGGAGGGGAGAACAAAAAGAGGCAAAGGGAAAAGGAGAAAAAAGAAGAAAACATGTCGAGAGACCGAGCGACCAACCAACGGTGTTGGACAGTGACGAGCGGGTAGCTAGGACCCACAAAATAAACTGAAACCACCCCTCTTTGCCCCAGCGTTCATTCTGGGTGCTTCAACCGACCCCACCCGCAGACACCCTCTTCCTCCTGCTCCACCTCAGCGGCGGTAGCTCGACCAAATAAATTACACCGCTTCGTGACGCGAAAAAATCCAACGAGTTGCAAGAGCGAGCGAAAGAGCACAATGTATATATAGCTACATAGAGAGAGAGAAGAAAACTTGAGAGTGAAAGGGTTGAGTGCATGAGGAAGTGAGAGAAAGGAAGCAGCACTGAACAAAGTGGACGAGGGAAGAGAAAGGACAGAGGCAGGGCGGAAATAAAGCAAGAGAGACAGTGTGCAGGAGGAGGACATCGTGGTCCGCTTTAATTGGTTCGACGTGGTCAGATGAAAAATTCAACCCCTACCCCCTAGATGGTATCTCTGTCGATCTGACACCGAAGAGCACAATAGATGAGTTGGCTTGGCTACTGCGAATAATTAAGATTTTTTTTTAATATTTCTTTGATGAAAAGAAGATACTGACTTGTCGGCAAAAAGTAATTGTGATCCTCTATCTAGGCAGTGTTTTCATAATAATAATGTTAGGTATTGCTGTAAACGATGCTTTTTCTTCTGTAAGCTCCAAAGCGTTTCCTGAATTTTATGTTGAGGAATAGAATTTAGTTCTATGATGTTAGAACCTTAATTGCTACACATCTGTACGACCGATGAACGTCATTAGCACTACCTAAAAAAGAGACTATCAAGCTTGAGCACTAATAGTATTGTCAAACCATAAAGATTCGTACTGCACTCTTTCAGGTAAATTGAATGTGAAGTTTTTGGAGATTTTAAAGAAAGGCATTTGTGCACTGTTGCCATTTTTTCATTTTTACCAAAAATTTCAGGCAGTACTATAAATTCCTTGATCGAGCCTACTTTCTCTCTGCAAGAGTCAATCGGCTATGAGATATGAATCCTTTTTGACACTCTGAATTTTATATTGTCTCAATGTATTTTGTCGACTCATTTCTTTACCTAATTTTGAATAAATGTTTTTGTTCATTGATAATAAACATTCGCTTTAAATTGTTTTATGTACCTGAACTTTTAATACAATTTTAGTGCAATTACCAAAACTCAGCACTAAAAATAATTTGACTAAAAACAGTACTTGTAATGCATTTGAGCGTCAAGAGAAAACTGTTCGGTACAAGCAACAAAATTGTCTCTAGTGAATTTTTTATTTTAAATAGAAGCAAGAAACCATTTAGTTGGGCCTATCAAAGGCCTATCAAAATATCCAACGCGGTTCAAACGAATTGCCAATTTAGAACTATAGTAGTGTCAATCTTAACAATTGACATTTGTGAACGATCCCAGTGTGCAATTAGTATCAGTTTTAAAAAATATTGTTTAATCAACAAGAAATAATGCACATTCCTTTTGGGAAAAATTAATTCCAAATGTATAATATTGAATAATATAATTAATTCCAATAAGCGATAAAAGTTGTTTGAAAAACGTAAAAATGTTATAAAGTAGATACCACGCATTAAAATTTTCGAAATAATGGCGTATAATTTATATGCACAATTATTTTTTGGTAATTATTTTTTCCTGAGCAGACTGAGAGATCTGAGAGCAGACTCTCAGATTCCTTCATAAAACTTGTTTTAATGTATTTGGTCAAGTCAGCGAGCCACACGAGCTTCGTTGCTTGAGTCTGACCAAAGACTGACATATCTACTTAATTTTCTGCTCTCACTACTCTATCTTTGCAAATACTTATTGTTAGAATTAGCATTTATGTGTTTAGCTTAACGTACAGTTCGAATGCGCCTTCATTTTTTAAAACTGACTACTATGTAAGTTACTAAGTAAGTACAACTACTACTTTTATTCAAATAATAAAATGTTTCTACAGTTTGCTTTACTTTATGTTGTACATTCTTAGGAGAAAACGAATAAACTAATATTTTATTTTTATTTCAAACCAGTTGACGAACATAAATGTCGTTACATTAAAATTATTATATAATATAATATTAATCAGTGTTTATAAACTAAACTACGCAGCTTCTTAACAAAAATAGCCTCAGAAGATTCAAAGAAATATATTTCATTAAAAACAGCATTTCCCTCTCTACAAATCCTAGTTAGGATCGCATTCCTCCTGTAATTTTTTCTATAGAACGTAATGTAAAATAAAGTAATAGTTCGCAGACGTTTGCATGGTATAAAAAAACTAATTCTCGAGAGTAATGCTGGTCATATAAGTAAACCATGTATGAGAACTATACAAAACTAACATACGGTTATGCAATAAAACAGATCTACTTGTAGGAATATTGAGATCTAAACGGAGACTTCTATAATTATAATCAAAGAAATCATAATGTTGCTTCTTGCTGTATGTATAATGTCTTCTTGCTGTATGTCGCAAGAACATATTCTGTACACGTTGCAAATATAATTATAGGTCAGTTCGAATGGAAATCCTAGCTGATTATTTAGGCGAGAAATCGCGAAATGAAATTTCATATTCTTAAATTTTCACTTTCTTTACAGAAATTCCAACTTAATTCGAGTTTATGGTAAAACTTAGACCATATATGTATTTAAACATGTATACAAATATGTTTGCAAATATATATATATGTATATAGTTATAGATGCCAGGTTGTTTTTTATTATTAAAAGAGCCATTGATTATTAGTTATAAAAATGATTATTTATACAAATACCATTTTTGGCATAATTCATAAAGCTTTTCGCTCTTCGACGAAGAGCCTCTTCAGATGATAAATATAAAATAACACTGGAATAATTTTATTTAATTTAGTAAAACATTTAAAATTATTTTACAATTTATCGATGATTATTTCAATAATTCGATTTATAAAACATTACCTAAAAGCTCACCAAGATCATGAATCCTTCCTTCTTCAAATTATATTTAACATAGAGTAAGTTAATTAGATGTGAAGGAAGGAACCCACTTGACTTACAACGTAGTAGGAATCTGTTGTGGTTACATAACCTAACTAAATGTCTGTTCTTAATCCACATTTTCATAAGGTTAACCGTTTCTAAACCATAAGTTGCTCTTATGTTGTTGAAAAAACCTTCGTTCCTTGTAGTGTTCATTTTACTTTAATTTTTGTGGTTGTTAATTATTTTTGATCCAATGAAAATATAGTATAGTTATAGACGTCCGGTTGTTTGTTTAATTCACATTAATAGTAGTTATAGATGTCAGTTTGTTAAATATATGGTACATATATGGCCTAAGTTTTACCATAAACTCGAACTAAGTTGGGATTTCTGTAAAGAGAAAATGAAAATTTGAAAATATGAAATTCGATTTCGCGATTTCTCGCCTTAATAATCAACTATCATTTTCATTCAAATAGATTTCTGATGTACACTCAAACTCACCATGAACACGAGCCTTATCGTTAGGCATGACATTGAAATCGCTCAGCTTACCCTCCATAGATGCATTAACATGTAACTAGTGAAAAATAAAGAGTCCTAAGAGCAATTCGATTTTTAAAATGAGATGTACTCGTTATGACAAAATATTAAATAAATCAAAAGTGAAAAAATTTTGTATACAAACAAAATATAAGAAAAATAAAAAAAGTGCCCACTCTTCAACATTTGTTGCAATGTGGTTCAGAAAGCGTCCCTAATCATATCCAAAAAGAAAATCAGAGAGTCAGGGTCGAAGATCGCCGAGATGCGCATTGTTAAAGTATGTTAGAAATAGGATAAGCCAATGAAAGCTTATCACTCCAAGCTACCAACTTGATTCCCAAGAGTATCAAATTGTTTAAAAAAATCTTGATGAATTTGATATCAGTTTTATACTCATGAATGTAAAAGTATGCAGAAACTTATATACAATTAACTTTAGACAACAGGAAAAATTCATCAATTATTCATCAATTATAATAATAATACGCAGAAAGTGAAATGGTGCCGCAAATTCCTGCAAAGGAAATGAACGATAATAAATTCCGATAATATGAAGACGCGATCATACGTTATAAATCTGGATGCAGGTTCAATATATAATACAGCAGGAGAGTACTATAGAATACCCAGATGGAGGCTGTATTCTAGTGCTCTTTGTGACGGCTTGCCGAGATAAAGAAGGAGATGGGTAGAGAGGAGGGGTAAAAGTACTGCTGCAGAATACGCAGATCGTCATACAATAAATGCGATATTTGCGCTCCTTTCGTTTTGTATACAGCAGCTGAAGAGTGGCGAGATGCTGCTGCTGCCGCTGCAGTGCTTTGGCTCGAGAGTGTTCTGCGGGAGAAGGGAACGTTGGATGTTGGTATGGAATGAGAGGTGGGAGAGGGTATCGGGGCTCCTAGGAGCACTGGGGATGAAGGCCGCTACACCCCCCAGGAGGCACAGGATAGCTCGGGAATGGTATAGATTTTTATGTCTGCGAGAAATACAAAATGATGGATATAAACCTCAGCCCCTCACGTCTCCTCGCTCTCACTGCCCCTGACTCTAGAGCCCGAACTCTCTTTCCGCCTGACGCTCACGTTTCCCACCCTCGAACCCGCCAACAACTCTGCTGCCTCTGACGCACCCCCTCGTCGGAAGCTCAGAGCGAATGTTTTGTCATCATACCAACCCACCAAAGCCTCACCCTCCCTCCCGCCCTCCTACCGTCACCGACACCCAACGCTCGTCAACCGACTCACAACCCTCCCCTTCCCAACACTTTTACACTATATGCTCACTCCAAGGTCCTACAGCTACACTATTGTATATCTCTTTCACACGTATGCCAAACAATTTCTTCTCTTGCTGTACTAACTGCACTGTCTACTTCTACTAACGTCATATTAACTCCCAAATCATCAACACTCTTACAGTTGTAAGGATATAAAGCTTTCGATAATGGATTCTTTTAAATTAATTATTGTCGGGTTGCTGGCTTCTAAAAATTTGAATTTGGGAAGGGTGCGACAACGATTAAAGAACGGAGTAATTCATGAGTAGTGGGTGCTTGTCATTGCAGAATTGTAAAAGTAATTAACCAAGCACGCTGTCCTTATTAACTTACCGGTCCAGAAGTACTTTTAAAGTGTCTCGCCACTATTTGTGTTTGTCGCCGACAACCCAGAGGTGTGTTTAGTGATTTATTTTAATTTTATATACAGTAGAACCTGTCAATTTGATCACCTTTATAACCTGGACACCTGTCTATATTGGTTGCATTTTGAAGGAACCGGAAAAATAGCATTAATATGTATGCTTCTTTATTTGGATAACTTGGACACCTGTCTATCTTGTATCTTGGCCAAATTTTTCTTACATTTTCCTCTCATTTGCCCTGCTTATGTTGGTCACAGTACAGCCTGAAGAAATATTTTTAATTGATAATCATTTTACGAAAATATATCAGCAACAGATGACGAAATTTTAAGTAAAATTTTAAAAGAAAACAAAATTTCTGTCAACCCGTTTACAAACATGTAGTGACGATGAGCATGAAAATGAAAAAAATGGAGAAGTTTTACCTTTGCTGACACATAGTAAGGCCTTAGAATGTGTCAGACACTTATGCGATAATCATCATCTCATCAACCAGACATAATGAATGACTTATTTAGAATATTTAATTCACTTGAAGACGATGCTTTTTCTTAAGTTGGTTTTAAACAAACCAAAATAAATGAGTTCTTTGGTTTATGTAATAAGTAAATGTGCGTGTATGATACAATAAATGTTTTCTTCCGATACATTTTATTTTTACATTACAATTTAATATTTTAAAATTTACTTCTCCTATTTACCTGTAAGTTGGCCACCTGCCTAAGTAATTGACCCGCCTTAGAGAGGAGTCGTAGGTGGTCAACATAGACAGGTTCTACTGCAAAATTATTGTTTTATTGTGTCGTGTATGGGTTAAATGTTCTTATTTTTATTTATGGATGTTTTTATATTTGTCTTTATTTCAATATTTTTTAAATAGAGTGGCGATTTTATACGGGGGAGCATTTTAAAACTATTTCACTGACAGCATGCGGAAGGATCATGGTAAAGAGATTTTTACAAAACAATTAATGATTTTGACAATTTTATACTTTGACGAAAAGAGATATGTGATGACAAATAAAGTTACTGCAATAAAGGCATATAAAAGATTAAAATTACGTTTAAAAAGTGACTTTCCTCAAAACCGAGGTACCTAATCATTTTTTTATTTTTTTCATTTATTTTAATTACTGATAAACAGAATTTTTTCTCGTTTATACCGAAGTGGCGTTTTTTGTCATTAAAATACTATTGATAATTTATTAGATAAATACAAAGGTTTACGTGAAATTACGTAAAACCTAACTTCCATAATTTTTGTCAAATAACAAAAAAAAAGTGGTCCTCAATTTTATGTAAAATTAGAAAAAAATTGTTTCAATGAAAAAGAAAATTAGAATGTAAATATTCTGAGGAATGACCCATGTAGGATACTATGTAGGATTCTATGTGAGGATTTTCAATAGGGGAAAAAAGATCTATTTAAACCTCCTTAGAACCTTAAAAGGGTCTTGAATTTCGACTCAGATCGTTATTCTCTTGCTACCATTACTCATACTTAAACTATCTTTGCCTCTTTTAGGGCTTTCCAGAACCACGATGTGGTTGAAACTTTCAACTATATCGAGGTTATCCTTATATGGGAACCAACAAGCCTTGTTGCTACTTTGTATAGATAGAAGCTATAGTTTCACCGCACTCATAATTACTGATAGTAGATATATCACGCAAAAAAATGCCCAAAAAGAAAATTATAGCAAAAATCCCTGCGTTGTCACCTAAAAATTCTTAGTATTTTTTCCCTGCTGTGTACTGTAACCAGATTTTACTTATTTTATAATTATCATTAATTTTGTTCTGATTACTTGGCTTATTTATTTATTTGTAATATTAATTCTTTAACGCCAAGTTATTTAATTTTAAGAAACGGGAAAATAACTAAACCCGATTATCAAAATTTTATTTACTTTAATCTACTTTAAATTTTTGCCAAACTAACTCAATATTTCAAAACACTAAATTGGAGAGTGTCGGGATAAGGAGAAACAACACTGATTCTAAATTTGCGAATGTTTAATTATATATGAACACGCCTAATTATTACACTTTAATTATTCAAACACTTAAAGGTCATTAATATTCGGCCATTGGCCGAAGAAAAACAAATGCGACAAACACTTGAGCACTAAAATAATTTAAAGAAAGCATAGCTAGGAGGAGACGATTCCACCTTAAACAAAATATTGTTTTACAAAAGTAAGGAGCTCACCTGTCGTCCGTCGTTGGCTTTCAAAATGAAAAAGGTCACATTTTTAATAAATTAACGAAAGACAAATACACGAGACGTACTTCGTGCCAGCTCCAGACTAGAAGTATTTGTCGTCAGCGAATAGTGTAGAGTGAAAATGCTCAAGCGCGACGACTTGATAAAGTTAATGTTTTCTAAATCGACCGCTGATCACGATTTATCGGCTGATGATGGACGATTCTGTTAGATGGCGCAAGTGCGCCCACTACTTGTTCAGTTTGATGGCGCTAGTGCGCCTTCACAGTTCAAAATGGCGGATTGTTTTGACAGGTGGGCAATAGGCCAAAGCACAATGAAAAATCGTAAATCGTAAGATTCGTAAGCAATGAGTGCGAATAGGACAGAGATATGGGACGTACTACTTGCACTCATTGCTTACGATTAAAGATTTTCATTCTGCGTTAGCCCAATCACAACACAACGTCTCTGGAAAATGATGGACACCACGACGAATTCGGCATCCGGTCGAAGTCCCACGATGACCAAAGGTGATGTTCGCGAACTCTGGATGTTGACCGGTGAAGCATTCAGAAACTTCAGGGACCGTTGATTATGACAGCTCCGCTGTCTCTCTCAAATTCGTTGAAGATAATCATTGATCGCGCGTGTAAATAGAATTTAAATAATTAGTTACGAATTTATTGTAGTTTTAGTTTGTCCGTTTGATAAGTTGGCAGTAGAGATAAAAATAATTAATGAAATTAATATTGTCTGGGTGACATAACCCCAAAGAGAAAATAAACAGAAATCAATTTATAAAAATAGAAATTATTAAGAGAAATAATATAAAAACTCAAATAAAAGATGGCACAAGTCGCCGAGATTTTATTCGGATGTGCAACATCCCAAAGTGTGACTTCTAATCTGGTGTTTATTTTAATCAAATTTAATATTCGGCTTTTAAATTACTAAAAGTCGAAAAATTGTGTGTGGTAGATTTTGCCACGTCACAGTACTTATAGTGCATTATTTGTCAACTTAGAAGACTTCATACTTTGGTACCTTCAATATTGTTGTACAATTTTTTAAACTTTCATTTTTGCATCTAAAGTATGTTTCATAAATTATTATTAATGCTATAGTAAACCGTTTACGAATACGACTTAACAAAAATATTGCATTATTGTCTTGACCTATTGTTTTTTGTTTGTTTTATTATTATTGTTTTAACTTGTTGAGTCATAAAAAAAGCCCTTCATAATATTCTATTAATCTTAAACGAAGAATTTAGTTCTGATTTTTATTTTTGTTTCCTGATAGGGAAGCCTTGTTTATTTTATTTTTTATTTCCTATTGTAAAATATTTTAATAGTTCTAAATTAAATAATATAAATACAAAGTAAGACAATTAATTGATTCTAGGAGTAAAAATTTAAAAAATTTAAATTATTTGACAAAAGTTTAAACAAATTAACAAAAAAGAATCTCCTCGCCCTGAAAATAGTTTTAAACTTTCTAATGATTTCAAAAAACTTGATTGCTTATTGTTAGTAAATTTTTGTTATTTCTATTGATACAAATGAATATGTTAATGCTGATAACCAAAAAATTACGAAATTCCTGTTTATTATAAATTTCACACATATTTGTAGATGTAGAAAATTGATTTTGCGCCATGGTTAGTAATATTCCATACTTAAATATGTTTTCACATTTTCTATTAAATATTGCGAGTAGATGCGATTTCGAAAAGCACCTAGTCATAATAAAAGCATGCTCTTGCTTTGCCCGGTACGTTATTTTTCTTTTATTTCTCTACCGATTCGAACGACAGAGTTTATGCATGTGTGATTCTATGCATGTTCGAGTTTTTTTCTCGAATCAAGTAAAAGAGGTAGAATTTTTTTTAGGATTGTATCGCTGATACGATCTTTTTTCACTGGAGACATATTTCGCAATCGAGAGCAACCCAATACACTTTTGATATGATGCGATATCGAGAGTAAGCTCTGATTTAAAATTAATTAATCCTTCAATAATTTTTCAACACGCAGTGAGGAAGGATTTCTACCTACTACTTTTTCTTATTCTCAATCTTGAACCAAGGCGACCTTTAAAAAAAGAAGAAAAATTAAATGATTGCGGTTTTAATTGTGAACCAAAATTGTACGGAAATAAAAAAATTTTTGTACTCCAATTTCAAGGTATGAATTTCAAGTCCAAATTCTCAAAAATAATAGCGAATGGCAAATTTTGTGTTTATATTATCAAATACGAATCGATTGATAAAGTCAATATTCAATTTGATGTGACGAAGAAATGTTTCATTTTAATTCCCTTTCAAAATTAATACCGCCTTCTGTTTTGTTTTTTTCGGGTGGATTGAATTTTTCTACCTCGATTATTTCTATGGTGTTTATTTAACTAAAAAAACAAGAAGAATCCGCGGAAAATTAAACATAAAAATTTGCTCTTGAATTGAATGAAAACAGTGGATATTTTGATGGATTTTATTGAAAATGTATTTTTCTGTATTGTAGCACTGCTTTTAGAGTATCAGGATGGAATTTTAAAATCTTTTAAATTATTATAATTTACCATGATACGAGAATACTTTCTAACAGGATATACAAGAGAAAAAGTTATTGACACGATTTTTATTCTGCAGAAAAGCGACTGGGGAGTAAGATGAAATGTCGTAAAAGTTAAATTGCAAGACTGCTTTTCTCGGGAGTTTTTTATTATGTCTTATCTTTCCTTTTTCTTTTATTATGAAACATTATAATACACGTATGCGTCAAAAGAGTAAAAATAGTGCTTCAAGTGTATACCTACATTATGTATATCTATAAAGGTTTTTGAATTATTTTGTTCTTAAAGTGCAATATCATTATATTTCCTTTTTATGTCTTTTAACCTTTTAGGATATAAAAATAGCTAGATGCAATTGTGCAACATTTAAATTTTCACAGATATCGTAGCCATTTTCTATTCAATTTGACATTCATACATTTTGTATATTTTTATGCACACTTATACTTTAAGTATGAAACGCTACTTGCACTATAGATAAATGTGTCTTCCCTGTGGACTTTCAGCTGGAACAATTTTCTAGCGACGTTAAATGTTAACTTTTTGTTTCTTGTAATACATAGATGCTTTAAATCAGGCCTGGGCGAAACGTGCTTTCGATTTACTTTCGAACGAAAACGACATTCCAATTCCACGACTCCCCCCCCCTCCCGTCTTTCCGCACTCACGAACGATTGACGCATGAAACGGTGAGTGCAGTAAGACAGGGGAAAATTCCGACACGTGGAGGGGGAACGTCGTCTCCGCTCGAGAGTGCACTTAGAGCACGTTTTGCCAAACAAAGCCAAAACCAACCAACCAAATGCAACAAAATTGAATTCTCTTTCAGTTGTAAAGAATTAGATTACTGTCTAGAAATGTGGAAAAATTATTTTAAAAATAATTTAATTTCCAGCATTTCAAGTTAATACATTTTTTGTTAATGGTTTAAAAATAAAGTATTGATCTACAAAGTTATCCAACTTACAAGAAGAAAATAAACCTAGAATGAAATTGGTTTGATAAAGTATGAAACGTTTGAAAAGGTTCTGGCAAAAATTAGTCAATTGTGTAGTGAATATATTTCTGGTATGGGTCATTTTACGTGAAAGTCCCATGTGAAGAAAACAAGACTATAACATATGCGTAATCATAGGCATCGATTTTAACTAACAATAAGTATTGATTTGCCTAGGTAAGTCATTTTTACTAAAAGACCTTGGTAATACAAGTATAGAAAATGTCATAAAACAGTGTGTGTTCAATAACGCTGACATTTTTAATGTAAACTAAACATTTCTACAATGTTAAAACAAATGTGTATACAATTTCCATTAAGACAAAAATAAATGTAAAAGAAAACTACACTGAAAGAAAATATTTAAGAAATTTCAATAAACACATTGTACATTTTAATATAATAGTAACGATTTAGGGAAAACGGTAAAAAATGAGAAAACATAATTGAGACGCGCTGCAAAAAAGGTACCTAAAATGCAAACGAATGTAGGTTATGTTTGGTGGTAGTTTCAACTAGATTAAAGCTTCCTTTTTAATTATCTGAAATCAAAAAAAGTGTTTCTAGTTTTTCGTATACTGTCAAGAAAAACTGTTTCTGTTAGCAGATAATTAAAAGAGGGATCTTTAAACAAATGTAAAATCAAACATAACCTAAATTCGTTTGCTTCTTAGTTACCTATCTTCGCCACGCGACACAATTATTCTATTATATAATAATTATTTGTAAATAAAAAGTATTTGCACGTTTCACATCGCCGAGTATATAAACCTATTATTTGAAAAAACGAAACTTTTTTTGAAAAATAAAAAGATCCTTATAACTCACGAAGACCAAGTACATTTTTGACCTTTTTCTCGCATAATTTCAGCTTTTTGTTATTTAGAAACGCGACAGCGCATTAAAGCTGCTCAACTGGACGAGCGCGAAGGGAAAAGGGTGGGAGAAACAGGTAGAAGTTGACGAGAACGTGAAGGGTTTAGAAAAGCAGTGGGGGGTGTGAGGGTTGCAAGGGGATGCAAAAGTAGAAGGGGTGAAAAGGACTGGGGCGCTTCACTCAGAGAAAAACGGTCGCTGTGTAGGAGGAAAATAAAGGGAAAAACGGTTCGTATGAAAATGTAATTAGGGGAAGTGTGGAAGCTTGGCTCATTGCGGCGTCTACCTTCCACGTTTTCTCTCTGGAACTATAACTTGTTTATTAATGTTTTGTAACTCCACTTTAACGCATGAGGATTTGTATTTACTCTAGAAACTTTTATTTTAAAAATAAGCACAAAATAGTTAGTCTCTTGGTTTTTTTTTTATTATTTTAATTTGCGATAATTTTGTCAATAATATGAACGCTCTATTTTAACTTTTTAATAGAATATTTTGAACGTTGAAAAAATTACGTTTGTAGACAATTTCTCAATGAATAAAATTAAAAAGAAAATGAAAACAAGAAATTATATTCATTCCATGAACATTTTGTTTCCTTATAGAGGGTTTTTTTTACAAAAATCTACCTTCAACATTTTTTAATACTTTAAAAAACATAAATGTCAAGTTTTATAAAAAATAATTAAGTTTTAGAAATTTCGACCGCCATATTGGTTCCGCCATTTTGAATTTTAAAAATCTGACATTATATTCGTAATCAGTGACCCCAAAATCCCCCAAGTAACAAGTTTCAAGTGAATTCGATTAAATATAAAAAAGTTTGTCCCGCCATATTGAATTTGGCAAATATGATATTAGATTCGTCATCAGCGACACTGAAAACCCCCGGATACCAAGTTTCATAAAAAATAATTAACTTTAAGAAAATTTCGACCGCCATATTGGATCCGAAATTTTGAATTTTGACAATCTGACATCATATTCCTAATCAGCGACCTAGAAAACTCCCGGGTACTAAGTTTCATAAAAATAATTAATTTTTAAAAGATGTTTTCGTCACTATTCATTTAAGGGTTGTTTTCTCCCTTAAAATCCTTAAATGACCTGATCTTGCAAAACGGCAAGACACGGGTCTCTTTTTTTGGGCCCTAGTTTCTGAAAATGTTTGGTTTGTTAGTGTGTGAAAAAAAAGTTGAATTTTGTCGGACAGTGTTATCAATTTTTAATGCTATTCTTTTAAAATAAATGTGTTTCCACAAGGAAGCAAAAATATTCATAAAGTGGACATAATTTACACCTCGTTTTCAAGACTTAATGAGAATCTGTATTTGTAAATTACTTTAATAAAGCAATAGTTGAGTTTTTCGATAAGAAGTCGCAGATATTCGAGTTGCAGAACGAAGAAATTATGACTAAAGCAGATCGTGATTGTAGAATCAACAAAATGCCGCATAACTGGGATTCAAGCTCCTCGAGGTCAGGTTGCGCTTGTTTACAGAAAGAACGAGGCGATGGTATAAAGAAGTCGAGAAGCAATGGGAGCTGAGAGATGGGGTGGAAGGGAATGGAAAAAATTAGAGGATTCTTGAGGCGGAGAGTCGAGTGGTTGGGGCGGTGGTGGTGGGTAGTCGAATAATAGAGCTGCCCTTAATACCGTCATCCCCGCTGCACTGGGGTCCAAGAAGTGGAGAGAAAGAACGAATGAAAGAAAAAGAGAAGAAAGGAGAAAAGGCAGAGAGTCGGGGATGAGGGAAAATGAGGATGAGGTGGGATGAAGGCAGTTTTAGAGGGTGACTCGTGGCCTGGAGAGGAACTGAAATAGAAGAGATGATAACATTTGTATCATATTTAACGCTAGAACGAGCAGGTTAAAAAAAGGGAGACACCCTGTACACTCTTTCGTTTCATTCACTCTCTCCAACCTTTTCTCTTCTAAGAATCCAACTAAAATTTTATTACTGTCTAGGATATATAAGAAATACATTCTTTTTTCATTCAAAAACAGAAATTCTATGCTATTAGGAGCAATTTAAAAATATTGATTTATAAAAATACAAGTTCCTTGTGACCTACGAACATAATCGGTATAAACTTTTTTCTGGATTACATATTTTATAAATTCGTACATAAAGTCTTGAAATTAATTGTATTAAAATATGTTATGTAAACATTGTGGGAATTGTATTAAAATATGTTATGTAAACATTGTGAGAATTGTATTAAAATATGTTGGAAAAATTGTGGGAAATTACAAAGTCTTCCAAACTTTGGAAAGCGGCTAGAAATTCCTATATGAATTCATACTTTAAATCCTGCTTCAGTTTCATATATGATTTAACATGCAATTTTATATAATTTAGTATGAGAACATTCTAATTCATATGAAGCTTTACATAAGAACCTATGTGAAATTCTGTGTATGATCCCATGTATGATCCTAGGTAGGATCCTATGTATATGTATTTTCAGTAAGGTTATGCTTCGCTTTATATGGTTAGATTATAAATAAAATGGATACAAGCCTTCAAATATCTTTGCAGTTTCTAATTTCCTCTGTGAATATCATCATAAATAGTACAACAATAACCAAAGTAAGGGAAAATAGGAGACTTAACCAATATCGAACAAGTTGGGCTTGAGTTTCTATTCCTATTTAATTCTTAAAGTATCAAAGATTTTGCGAGAAATTTCTGATACATGTTCTTTCCTTTTCAATGTTTTATTGAACCTCAAACCAAGATCTTTTACAGTTTCCGCATATATGAAATAGGAATTTCTTTAGTAGAACGTAGATGAAGAGTCATCACTGATTAAAAGACAGAACTGTTGCTGTAATAATCATGTCTGGGTGTTATCCGCTTTAAGTACAAATCGTTCCCTCGTCCAGTTAATGACATAGTCTATATCTATTTGATTCATCTCAAGTAATTTTGATAAGAGAGTTAACGGTCTTGAAGTATATAACTTGAAGTCATCTGCATATTTATGGTACCTACAGTGTTTGAGCTTATTTTCTGAATCAATGATGAACAAATTAAAAACTACCGTAGAGATAGATGCTCCCTGTCGAACACCACATTTTACTATATCCCGCACGGAAAGAACTCTGATAGTATTAGTTCATTTATTACCATTAGATCAGTATTACTATACTTCTAGACACCATTAGATCAGTAGAAGAATTGTTCGGAATCATACTACCTATATACTATTCCATTTGAATGGTAGCATAAAGGACCGGTCACACCTCAGTTATCTGCTAGCTCTAGATTGCAGAAAGACGGGGCAAGGGGCGCTCATAAGTGTGAGTGTATACATATAAACTCACACTTATGCGCGCCCCTTGCCCCGTCTTTCTGCCATCTAGCGCTAGCTAGCAGATAGCTGGGCTGTGGCCGTTTCTTAAGCCCATCGGGTGAAGGAATAAGTCTAAGTACCCGGATCCAAAACCTGACTGGGACATGGTAGAGCCCAATGAAAAATCGTGTTTAATGTTGTTAATATTATCCATGCAATCCATAAAGTATTATACGCAGTTTGTGAATGACCTCAATGACTTTTGATGTCCGAAAAGATGCATGAAGAGACAGTAAACGGCAATGGGAGCGAAGCACTGCGTCCGATTTACAACAAAGACTCAAATTATCCCTCTCTGATTCAAATTGTTAGCTCCCATTCACGGAAACCAAATCAATGGGATCTAGTATAGATAACGGGAATTCACATCGAGTACTTATTAATTCTGAAGTTACTCCAGAACATAAAAAATAAATAACTTGAGGCTTTAAAGTTTCGTATTATATAATACGAAACTTTAAAGCCTCAAGTTATTTGCAAATATGCTTAAGATTGTGTAATATTACACAATCTTAAGCATATTTACGAATTCTGTGAGTTTTTGAATTTTGACGTTCTCCATTTTAGTTTCACCAATTCTAATACCTGTCCAGGACAACTCTCGTTTCAAAGAGTCTAACAAAATATTACAAATTTAATATAGGTTTGTCAATACTTGTCTTCCTAATGTCTTCCTACTTGTCTTTCTAATATTGGGAAATCTCAATACATTGAAGTACTTTTATTGTCTGAAGTATCTGTCTAAAGTGTCTTGAAATATTTCGAAACCACTCGTTTTGATGTATTATTGATTATACTATTGAGTGAAAGATTCTGTAAATAAAAATCGCATAAAGTTGTCAAATCCAATTCTTTAAGAAGCAAAGAAGTTGCAATGACATTTTGTTTCTTCTATGAAAATTGTTGGGAAACATTCGCTAATGATCAAAATGAACATCCTATTAATATTAGTATTAATTATTAGAATAATATTGGTATCAAGCTAATTAACAACAAATAAACAATTACTGATTCACATCACTCAAATTGAATAAAATTCCACATCATTTCGAAGATTTAATTACCTGGAATTATGAGAAGTAAGATTAACCTGTTGATTATAAAAAGTCAACATTGTTGATAGCGTTATTCTGTGGAGACGGTAATTTCGAAATGTATCATCGTATAGTTAACTCGTTATATAAATTTGAGAGGTGTGAGAGAAATCAATACCTACTATTATAGGTTTCTATTTACCCAGGTTCATCGTCCGTGTACAAATTTATTGCGTGTCTCTCGCACATAATCTCTAATCTCTATCGATGAAAGCTGCGGAAGCGTACCGAACAGCATTTGACGAGGGATCCGCAAAGCAGCTTGAATCTACATTTATATGTGTAGATGGCTTAATATGACATCAGTGTTATACATCAGGGTTCAATGTGAATACAGAAGGAATTCTATAGGCTATTTACCTATGCTAAGTTTAATTACCTTCCGCGGCTGTCTTCTTTGAAATTAAGCTTCTATACACGCAAAGGAAATTTTACAAAAAACGTCAATTTTCGTTGAGAATGGACAATATTTAATTTAAAGTGTTTCTTCTTCATCTTCCCTCCTTCATCTTTTTTTTCTCCATCACCTTTTTCCCTCCTGCATCTTTTTCCATCCTTCATCTTTCTCCCTCCATCATCTACTTCATCTTCTTATTATTCTTCTAATCATCAACATCTTCTTTATCTTCTTTTGATTTTTCCATTCCTCCTTCTTGTTCTGATTCTTCTTACTTTTCTTTATCTTCTTCCTTGTCACACTTTTTTCAATTTTTTGAAATTTCTACTGACAATTTTGGCTGCCTGACCAGATTTTGTCACTATCAATGTTACTATAGGATGTTGAATTTTTAAAGTATTTTTCTGAACGTTGGACATTTAATTAATCCTCAATGATAGGACGTACTGCCTGTTAGTCTGGGAAAACGAATATTTGAATTAATATTGCACCTATAATGAAAATACTCTTTTTGCTATTTAAGCAAAAACCGTAGCAAATGTCCAAGTTTATGGCTTAAACACTAGTACCTTTGTAATAACGAAAGGTATAAGCATACAACGAAAGGTATAAGCATACGAGGAGAGAATTATCCGAAGGCATGTTTCCGTTATGAGTGTCTTGAGGCACCGATAACCCATCATTATCTTATGATATTGCACACGCTCGTATCGCTAAAGACGTGTATATATCTCTATGATGGAAATCAGATCCAACTAAATGTATAATAAAAGTGATTTATCAGAACTATAGATCCTTCAGGAATGAATAATAAATATTAGACTAAAGGATCTCCTTTGCAAAGCACGACAATCTCTTTATCTTATAGTGCTTGTGAGGGATTTAAAAGGTTATTGCCATTTCTAGCACATAAGTTATAGATTACCCTTTTTCCTTAATGCTATTATCTAGATTGCACCCTTCTTGCAATCTCACCTGACACTTCACGTTTCAAATATCACCAAATGTTTTGATAAACACAACAAGATCCAGTCTTTTAATACTCACTTATTGAATATAAAACTAATCCGTATCAAATTCATTTACAATTTGTTTCACAAGTTGGCAGTGAAGTATAATAAAGAATGAAAGTAGACTAGAATGACATCAAGTCAAGGTTTTTTTGTGCTATTCTCATTTAAAAATACTAATTACCTGATGATATAACGTTATAAAAACACAATCCTAATTAACATTCAAAACTGATTTTTGTTTCAGGAGAGTGATGGAGAAAAGAGTGACCAGGATCTTGTGGTAGATGTTGCCAGTGAGGTACGTTTTTTGAAATGAAGCAATTTTACACAGATCACATTTTAAATTAGAGCAAAAATTCGAATCTTCGCTTCTAATCGGAAAAGCGAAACATATAATGGTCTGGTTTGTTACAATTAATTAGGAAATAACGTCACCTCATGCGAATGGAGATCATACGGAACCTCGTGAAAATGGTACCCTGGAGAAGCACAGTAGTTCTGGACATGGCGGTCCAACTTCCGTTTCCGGTGCAACCTCTGTCAAGGACAGACCCCCATCAAGAAGCGGAAGTTCCTCAGCACGGAGTACGCCCTCTCTGAAAAGTAAAGATGTAAGATCTTGCGAAAAGCAAGCTGCACCTAGCTTACTGAAAAATACGAAAATATTCTATTTTTAAGCCACATTATTCCATTTTTTTATCAATTATTAAACTCTATAACTCGGTTTCGTACATTAATAAAAAAAAGCTTATAAGTAGAAAATTAAATTACGACTTGCAGATTATTTCAATCAAATAGAAAAAGATATCTGAAAATACATTGAATAAATAATTAATGAGGCTATTATATGTCTTTACTTTTAATGTAGAAACCGAATAATTCACATTTTAAAGATAACTATTTTTGTAACAAGGCACATTTGTTAAAATGCTAAATTATTCTTTGTATTATGACTCTATGAATAGTGCCACAGGTTTGCAAGTCGATAAATTTTTCTCGGAAAGTGTATCTCACGCTTGAGTATGCTTAAAGTATTTTCGTCATACGCATATCGCAGCGTAGCCAAAGAGGGTATAATTTTAGCAAAGAAGGGAATTCTAGGAGCTGAAATTCAAAAAAATGACACTATTCATAGAGTTGAACATGTATTTTTTTATTAGTTTTAAGTACATTTAGAAAAAAAATAATTTATAAAACTTACAGTGCAAAAGTGACAAGTAAATTCCTTTGTACACGGAAAAAAATGAATTGTCTATCAGTGCTAATTCAAGTTCGCTGTGTTTAGTTGATGATCATAGCTAAAGAATTGTCAGAGAAAACGAACAGATT
>WNHD01008655.1:0-12827 GCA_011057455.1 Ganaspis sp. Gsp50
AAAATCAATACACTTCAGGGCCGGGCCAATTATTAGAAGGCGCCCCTTTTTAAATAAAATTAACAAACTCTTAATTTTTGGTCTTAAGTAACGACCACCTCGTTACAACTTGATTTCGAGTTTTAGCAGTTAGATTTTTGAATTCGATTTAATATAGGCTAGAAATTTTGGGCCGGTAGTAGTTTGCCGGTTTATTTTTGTTTAACCACATACCCTCGGATTCGGCCCCGAGGGATCTGTATGCAGATTTTCCTAAATATTCCCTAAACAAAAAAAATCACTTTGCTATGATATATGCTACTTTTAGGTATCTCGACGAAGCCTGCAAGTATCCAGCAAGCATGTTATATATTTCCGGAGCAACAAATATCATTACGAAACATTCCAATTTAGTTAAACCTAAACGGAAAATTCCATCAAACACAAACTCTTGAAGAAATTCCGAGGAATCAAGACAGGAAGTTACTAAAAAAAAGAGAAAGCAAGGAATTAAACTCGAGTAGAGAAGGATCGTTGGAGTCTTTCTTTTAAAAGCTTTTTAATCTTCCTAGACAAAAGGTGTACCCTTGAGTGGAAATAATGAATATTCCAAACAATGGAAGTATGTCTCCTGTAGATTTCTTATCCACTTATCTCAGAGTACTGAAGGGGAAAATTTTTAGAGGAATGTAAAAAAATACTCTTCAGTTTGAAACACGTTGGTGAAATTTTGTTAAGGGTGTTTATTTTGAGAAATTTTCTTACCCGCTACCGAGGCGAACATATAGTAGAGAGTCCAGGCGATGATTAGATTATAATACAGCATCACTATGGAGCTTACTAGGACCATTCCATATCCGAGTCCACGAAGTAAAGGGCAAAATCGTTTGTAAGCCGCCACTGGACCCAGACTTGCATATTGACCTAAATGTTTGTACAGAAAAATCAATATTACTTTCCACCTAGTTTAAAAGCAATGAAAGGCAATTTTAAAAATTATAGAACACCACTAATCGATTTGTCACAAGGTTTGAAATGTTTATTATTTCTTGGCAATTCTCAATTATCGGACAAATTGCCAGTTTTGTGCGGAATTAAAAATGAAGAATTTTCGAAAGGGTAAAAACATGGAAATAAAAAAAAGAAATAAAATTAGAATTAGAGGAGAATAAAATTAGAATTAGCGATTCTAAGTCATTTTTGCCAAAAAGACTGTTTAAGAGTAATTTTCTTGAATTGCAAATAAATATCGTGTTATTGAACCCTAGTGATGATCCGAGTTTTCAGTTCAATAAATACAATATTAACGAGATTTATTTATAGTTTAATATTAGATGAGATTTGATCTGGAATATTTTTCCCCTTGAGAGAATTTAATTTCAGCTTTAGCAATATATGTCAGTGTTGAGCAACGTTTCGGAACAAGAGACATCGATTAAATTTCGTAACGGATATCCGGTAGACCCAAGAGTTTCAAGTTGGAGTCGATGTAAGTTAATTTTCCTTAGAGGAATCGAGAAAATCAGGTCAAATAATATTTCCTGATTGTTTCAATCTGTACATGCAAATGTCGCATTAATTAATTTGAATAGGATGAATAAAACTTCTTAGAGAGCAACATTACGGAAAGATTGTCAAGTTTACAGTGCAAGCTTAGTGTGGAAGCTAGTTTCCAAACTTGCTGCAAGCTTACCGTGCTAAATTCAACTTTACGCCAAGCTTACCGTGTAAGGTTGTTCTTTAATCTTACGATAAGTTTACCGTTGAAATAAGCTTTCAATGTTAAACTTATCGTTCAAGCTTGCGGAAAACTTACCATGCAAAGCTTAGGTCTTCAACTTTGCGATTAGCTTACCGTGCACAGTTTGGTTTTCAACCTTCCGGAAAACTTACCGTGCAAGCTTAGGCTTGGATCTTGCAGCAAACTTACCGTTCAAGTTTACGCTTGAACCTTGCAGCAAGCTTACCGTGTAAGCTTAGGCTTGAACCTTGCAGCAAAATTTCCGTGCAAGCTTAAGCTTGGATCTTGCAGGAAACTTACCGTTCAAGTTTACGTTTGAACCTTGCAGCAAGCTTACCGTGCAAGCTTAAGCTTGAACCTTGCAGCAAAACTTACCGTGCAAGCTTAGGATTGGATCTAGCAGCAAACTTACCGTTCAAGTTTACGCTTGAACCTTGCAGCAAGCTTACCGTTCAAGTTTACGCTTGAACCTTGCAGCAAGCTTACCGTGCAAGCTTAGGCTTGAACCTTGCAGCAAAATTTCCATGCAAGCTTTCCGTGCAAGCTTAAGCTTGAACCTTGCGGCAAAATTACCGTGCAAGGTTACGCTTGAGCCTTGCAGCAAGCTTACCGTGCAAGCTTAGCTTTAAACCTTGCAAAAAGTTTGCCATTCAAGTTTGCGGAAAGCTTTACTTTTTATCTCAGAATGGTTAATTCTAATTTCGAAAAAACGGTATTAATTCAAAAGTAATAATTTTAAAACTATTTTTCCAAGTGTACCTCAATGTTTAGCGACTATCTGTTAATTAAAAAAATTCACAGTCTTGCTGCTAACAAGTTTAATTAAATCATCTTTCGATTTAGAGTCTATTATCGTTCTTAATCAGTGTTTTTACGACGCAAAATGAAATAATAATACAACTTGGTCAACATTTTTAAATTTGAATAAGAGTACAGAATTTTTGTTTATTTTCAGGGACGGATAAATTAAGATTTTAAAGGCTTGAGTGCCTCATAATTATTTTTCAAAAAATGAAAGATATAAAAAATTGAAAAAATAAAAAGTGATAAGAAATAAACAAATGAAAAGAAAGTGATAAGAAATAAACAGATGAAAAAAATTTGATAAGAAATAAACAAATGAAAACAAAGAAAATAAAAATTATAAAAAATTTAAAAATTGAAGAAAATAAAAAATGATGAAATATAAAATATAAAAAACTGAAAAAAAGAAAAAGAGGTAAATTTAATGAAGATTGTCACCTAGTGAGAGTTCCATGAACATCAGCGGAAGGCCGGCGATGATGAGCATTATGGTGAATGGAATGAGAAAAGCGCCCCCTCCGTTTGAATAACAGAGGTATGGAAATCGCCATACATTTCCAAGTCCAACGCTGTAACCGAGCAGGGATAAGAGGAAGTCGAATTTCCCGGTCCATGTTCCACGTTCTGGATGATCGTCATCGCCACCCTGAAGAGGTGCTTGACTGTTCGCTACTGAGTACTTGTCCTCATTCTGAAATGCACCAAAATTATTTTTTCACCCAATGATCCAAATTTTAAATTAGCTTCAGTCTAAACGACACATTCACTTATACCTATTATCTAATTTAAAATTTTAATTAAAATAATCAAGGAAAATGTGTTTACCGTCTTTAATTAATTTTTTTCAATTGCAAATTTTATTTCTCCTCAAAGTTTATATATATATATTTATTTTGCGCTTTTTCTTTTTTAATTATGCACTGAAAATCTGTAATTGTGTCGTTCTTATTTAATTTCGGTAATTATCCAGTGAAAATTACCTTAACTCTTATTGTTGTTTTATTTATTTCTTATAAATATTATTTTTTGTAAATGTTAATAAATCTCGACATTAAACTATGAACAATTTTAAAATAAGAATTTAATCAGTTTTCTTTTTTTTTTAATCGCGTAGTTTTCTACTTTGGTATTTCAAAAATTTATTTCTATCGATTTGTTTAAATGAATAAAAATTTTGGCAATAATTCACATTTTAATGACTAATTTAAATTTCATTTTTAATCAGAAATCACGACGAATGGAAATTATACAAGGTAGTTAAAGGAAGTAATCAATCAAATAGAAAACTTATTTAAATAATACTGCAGTACTTTAAATAAAGTTGGGGTATAATTGTAAATTTTACAATTTATGAAACTTCTTTTTTTATTTTATGATTGCGATTTATTACGCAATATTATAAAAAATAATGTAACATAATAATAATAATAATAATAATAGTAATTATAATAATAGTAATAATAATAATAATAGTAATAATAATAATATTAATAATAATAATATTAATAATAATAATAGTAATAATAAAAATATTAATAATATAAATAATAATTATAATACAGTCCTACATAATTATGTGCAAAAATGCATTTTTCCTCTTCTTCACTTGTCTTGTAAAAAGAAATAAAAATAAGAAAATAATAATAATAATAATTATAATAAAAGATATTAACAAAAATGTGATTTAGTAAATAAAGAACAAATACAAAGCATGGTATGAGGAAAATGTAAAGATGACTGAAATGATAAAGAAACAAAAATCCAAAGAGAGAGAAAAAAACTAAGAAAGAAAAGAAAAAAATAATTGTAAATTTAATTTAATTTAATTTATTAAGTAAATATGATAAAAATGCAAATTAAAAATGTATAATTAGAGAAAGGAGAAATGGAGAAAGTGAGAAAAGTAAAACAATAAAAATAATGCAAGTAATAAAAAGGAAATAGTAAAAGTACAACAAAGTGAAATTGAAAGGAATGACATAATAAAACTGAAAATTGCAGTAATAAAAGAAAAAGTGAACTTTATTTAAATAATACGTCACTTCGAAATGTATGAAACTGACAATATGAAAAATGCAATCAAAATACTGTTTATGGCTGCTACAACTAAAAATTCCGGGAAATAGTATTATTAACCGCATTCGCTTAGTTAAATCGACCAAGAGACTGGTAACGGTAACTACAATTATATAGTTACTTTGTTTAAAAGACTAGTGGCAATAACTACAACTACGTATTTAATTTGAATAAAACTCTAGTGCCAGTAACTACATCTACTTAGTTGATTTGAGTAAAAGACGAGTAACAGTTACCACAGCTACTTAATTGATTTGACTAAAAGACCAGTAAGAGTTACCACAGTTATTTGGTTGATTTGACTACAAGACCAGTAAGAGTTACCACAGTTATTTGGTTGATTTGACTACAAGACTAGTAACAGTTACCACAGCTACTTGGTGGATTTCACTATAAGACTAGTAACAGTTACCACAGCTACTTGGTGGATTTGACTATAAGACTAGTAACAGTTACCACAGCTGCTTTGTGGATTTCACTATAAGACTAGTAACAGTTACCACAGCTATTTGGTTTATTTGACTACAAGACTAGTAGCAGTTACCACAGCTACTTGGTGTATTTGACTATAAGACTAGTAACAGTTACCACAGATACTTGGTTGATTTGACTAAAAGACATGTGATATTTGCCACAGCTATTTAGTTCAATAGACTAGAAGAGCAGTGGCAGTTACCACAGCCGTTTAGTACATTCAACTAGAAGATTAGTGACACTTGCCACAGTCATTTAGTTCAATAGACTAAAAAAATAGTAACAGCAACCACAACTGTTTTATCAAAACCTCTAGTGACGGTAACCACAACTGTTTTATCAAAACCTCTAGTGACGGTAACCACAACTACTTGTCTAGAAACTAGTTATCTTAACTTAAACTAGTAGTAAAGGAACTAGTTATTAACCATAACTACTGACCAAGAATATAGTAACATTAACCACAACTATTTAGTCATTTTGACTATAAATGTGGTAACAACTATTACAACTACTTTATCAAAAGTTCTAGTAACCACAACTGTCGGTAACCGTAACTAATGGTCAAGCAACTAGTTGATAGTAAGCACAACTACTAACCAAAAAATAGTTATATTAACCACAACTACTAACCGAGAAAGCTAATAACAGTTAACACAACTACATTCCTAATTCTATGAAAAAGCTAGTTCCGGTAACTACGACTACTTGGTTGATTTAACCAGAAGACTGGTAACTGTATAACAAGTGAAAAGTTTACCAAAAATCTAGTAACTTTAACCAAACTACTTAGTTACATTTACCAGTTTTTTTATTTTTCTCTTTTTCTTTCGTTTCTGGTTTGCTTTTGGTTTTAGGCAAATTGAGAAAAAGTTACTTACGTCCCAAGAGTCAATGTAGGGACGAATTCTTGGCGAAGAGTCTTCCATCCTCTCGTTTTGAGGCGACACCTCCTTTTTGGCGAACTACCTCCTGGATCAATGATCTCTTCTTCTTTTCATGATTTTTATTTCCAAAATTTCTCGACGCTCCACGAATGCTGTACTAAAGTCCATTGATGATCAGCGACGATGACTTTTTACTGAATTGGGTCGACTTCTGTCCTTTAAAACTCGTGCAATTCCTTCCCCGAGATTTCATCTCTTCTGTCGTCAACGACGTCAGCGTAATCCAGCAATTCGTCGGATTTCCGTTTTATCCTCTGAACAGGAAGTTTAAAATGAATAAACAAAAAAAAATATAAAAATTTAATAACACGTTTTTTACGTTCATTTATTTTTCTTTTATATTTTCACAGATTTAAACAAAAAATCATAAATTAAAAGAGTGAGAAGAAATAAAAAGTGACATAAAATAAAAGTAAATGACAAAAATAGAATGAAAATAAAAAAAATCTGTCTGTTGACACTTTAACGCAGAAATTGAATCTATTTGTAATTTTATTCTCTCGCAGTAAATGAGGCTAATTGAATAGTCGATACTTTAGGAAAATCCACGTGAAACTGTCCTTTTCATGTCCATTATTATCTTGCCATTTTCAGAGAAGATGATCAAAAGGAACGAAAGGAATGAAAGTGACTTGCTTCTGTTATATAATGAATATTGATCTGCAACTGCGAGTGCAGAATGTATACAAAACTCATTGAAATTCTGCTATTTTTTCGAGAAATTATTTTTCAATCAGTTACAAACTGTTTATTAATAAATAATGGGAAATTGTTAATTGTGAAATAAAAATAAGCATAAATAAACATAAATAAACGCAAATAAACATAAATAAACATAAATAAAAATAAATAAATATAAATAAACATAAATAAAAATAAATAAATATAAATAAACATAAATAAAAATAAATAAAAATAAATAAATAAAAATAAAGAAATAAAAATAAACAAAAATAAATAAATAAAAATAAGGAAACAAAAAGTAGTAATATTTTTAAAAAATAAATTATAAAAAATATGAATATGATAAAAATATGAGTATGGTAAAAAAATGATAAAACTCGCATGTAAGTAAAATTACAAAATGTAAAAATATAATTTGAGACAAACGGTAAAAATAAAAAATAAATAAATAAATAAAAAGTTTTTTTCTAAGAGGAAGAAAAATTATAATAAAAAACTATTTGCGAAGAATTTTTTTTTAATGCACGAAAAATAGCATACAAAATAGTACATAATAATGATTATTAAACAGAATTTATAAAATAGCAAATAATTAAAATGTTAATATTATTTAAAATAGTAATAATGATAAAAGCAAAAATTCATAAACTAAAAAATAACGAAAAATGTACAAATGAACAATAACTTGAATTACAATCGAATATGGATACAAATAGTTTTTAACAGTTTATTTTTGTTTTTTGTTTTATTTATATTTTTTTATAAGAGCGGGGCGGAAAATAAAATGTTTATTTTTGCCCGGGACGCAAAAGATACTAAAGTTGGTTCTACGATTGAATTTGAATGATTGATTGAATTTGAATTAGAATGATTGAATTTAATTGTCCATGAAAGAGAGATTATGAGATAATTAATATATACATAAATAAGCCAAATATGCAAATAAATTAAATATACTAAAATATTGTTTCAAATCTAACAATTAATTAAAAAAATAAAAATAGCCAAGCAACAGTTTTACGAGATTTTCTATCATCTGTTTGGAAAATGGCCAACAGTTGGATTTTCTCTGGCAATTTTACCACATTTACAACGGATCGATGAATAAAAAAAAAAGAGCAAGTTTTTTCGCTTTCAAATCACGGTGCCCTAATTACACTCCCTTTTTTGATAATATATCTTATTTCACAAGAGAATTCAATTGCAATTTTAAAAAAATAAACAAGTACTAAATCAATTGTTTATTAAAAAATAATGCGCTTTTACTGTCGAATTAAGAAAGTAAATAGAACTTTGCTTTCTTATATGAATTAAATACATATAAAAGTTATTTTTAAAAGTTTCTGAATAAGAGAAAATTATGTAACGAAAACAACTTTAGTTTCTTTGTGTCAAAAAATATATTGAATGAATTTTAATATTGAAGTTTTTCGACAATGATATTTTAGTATTGAAGGTATTGCTGTGCTGAAGATATTTCTATGCTGAAGATATTTATGTGCTAAAGACATTTATGTGCTAAAGATATTTATGTGCTAAAGATATTTGTATATCAAAAATAGTTCTGTCTTGGAGATGTTTATGTACAAAAAATAATTCTATTCTGAAGATATAGTACATTGAAGATATTTAAATATATTGAAGATACTACTTAACTAAAGATATAATTATACTGAAGATATTATTATACTGAAGATATTGTTATACTGAAGATATTATTATACTGAAGATATTATTATACTGAAGATATTATCATACTGAAGATATTATTATACTGGAGATATTACTATGCTGGAAATATTACTATGCTGGAAATATTACTATGCTGAAGATATTATGCTAAAGATATTACTGTATTGAAGGTATTACTGTACTCAAGATATTTTAATACTGAAGGTATTAATAGCCTGGGGCTATTACTATACTGAAGATATTTCTGTACTAAAGATATTTGTATATTGAATATAGTTCTGTATCGGAGATGTTTCTATACTGAAGATCATTCTACACTGAAGGTATTAGTATTTTGAAGATATTTTTATATTAAAGATAGAATACTATACTGAAGATAATTCTATACTGAAGATGTAACTGTAATGCAGATATTACTATACTGAAGATATAACTCTAACGCAGATATTACTATACTGAAGATACAACTTTAACGCAGATATTACTATACTGAAGATATTACTATACTGAAGACATTACTTTACTGAAGATATTACTATACTAAAGACATTACTATACTGGCGACATTACTATATTGAAGCTATTAACTGAAGATATTTCTATACTAAATATATTTTGAAATTAAAGATATTTCTGGGATAGAAGATATCCTTGTACACAAGATATTTCTACGCTGAAGATATTTTTGTAATAAAACCACTAATATATTAGACACCTTCTTAAATAGAAGTTTCTTCTATTTAAAAATATTGATTAGCTTGGAGCTTTTTAATTGTAACTATTTCTTCACTGATGTATTTTTATCATAATACCTAAACTTTATATTAAAGATCCTAATGTGTTGAAGCTTTTCTATATTAAAATGATTTCTATATTCAAACTAATATACCACATTGAAAGATTTCTATACTGAAGAAATGTCTACTTTGAAATGTTTTCCAACTTGAAGCTATTTCTATATTGCGCTTTTTCAATATTGAAGATATTTCTACATTAAAGTAGATTTCAACATTCAAGATATTTTTCTATTAAAACTATTACAACATTGAAGATATTTTTCTATTAAAAATATTACAACATTGAAGATATTTTTCTATTAAAACCGTTACAACATTGAAGATATTTTTCTATTAAAAATATTACAACATTGAAGATATTTTTCCATTAAAACCATTTCAACATTGAAGCTATTTTTAAATTAAGGTTGTAAAAAATTGTATTATTATTGTGAAATTTATGTAGAAAATATACTGTAACTTAGAAGATTTTCGAAAATAGAAGATAATCCTTTATAGAAAATGTCATATAGAAGATAATCGTACATAGAATATATTCGATTGCAAAATATACAAGACTAACAAGACATCTATAATCTATAAGAAGACATCTATAATAAAATCTATATAAAATATTTGAATATTAAAGATATCTAAAAGCTGAATTTCACAAGAATATTGAAGTTATTTCTGTACTGAAGACATTTCTATAATTAAAACACTTCAATATTAAAAATACTATAATTAAGATATTTCATAGTGGATAAACTTCAACATTAAAAATAATATCCTGAAGATATTTCTATACTGAAAATACTTCAATATTAAAATTAATATACCGAAGATATTTCTCCGTTTAAAATACTTAAATATCAAAAATATGTCTATACTGAAGATATTTGAACACTGAAGAATTTAAATAATGAAGATACCTAAACACTGACAGAACTTTAGCACTGAAGAAATTTTACTGTACAGCAATTTCAATTTTAAACATCGTTCAAACACATTTTCACAAACATTTTTACATTAAACAAACTTTTATTTTGTTAATATTTTCATTTAAATCACGTTACGTTTTTGTTTTTTCGTGAATGATAATTGAAGTCAAATCATCCACAAAGAATCTTCCACAAAGAAACCTCCACAAAAGACCATCCACAAAGAATCCTCCACAAAAAATTATCTATAAAGAATCATCCATAAAGAATCATCCACAAAAAATCATCCATAAAAAATCATCCATAAAGAATCATCTACAAAAAATCATCCATAAAGAATCATCTACAAAAAATCATCCACAAAAAATTATTCATCAAGCAATAATAACCAACATTCCAATAAACCCAAACCCCTCAATTGCAGAATTCTAAATTTAAACTTTTCACATTTTCGTATTCTCTAACATAAAATAAGAACACAACAAAAAACTCCAAACACTACAAAAACAAGTGAAGCACAAAAAACCAGATAATTCCCTATTGAATTCTCACTGAAACGAAAATGATCCATCAAGGATGCTCGACATCAAGCACTTCTAATTTCTCCCATTCTCAAAAAGAAAAAAAACAATCATTTCAACTTTTTCAATTTCAAGGTCAAAACACGTAACGTCTAAATTTCATCACAAGCCCTCGTCTTACTGAAAAACCCACCCACCCATGTCCTTCACCTCCCCATCCTTGAACCCCTCCCCCGATTCCCCTCAATTCCAAAAAAAAAAAATTCACATCCAAAACAATTCCCGCACCTTTTTTTCAATTCACCGTCAAATTCCTCATCATCAGCTGATCAGCTGTCGCTTTCAAGGTCTAAGTCACGAGTGGAGAACCGAAAAGCACAAATCACCAATAATACGAAAACGCGCAACAGAGGGCAGCAACTTTTCGAGAGAGAAAAGAGAGAGAGGGAAAAAAAAGGATTTCCAAAAAAAGGCCAAAAATTCACTGAATTGGACCGATTCTCGTTTCAAAGAAAGAAAAGAAAACCGGTGGGAAAAGGCGCACTTTCTGTGATCTAGTGAGAAAAACCGGTGTGAGGACAAACGGACGGAGGGACGTCAAGTGGAAGCGACCCGCGCCCGGCCAGCCAGCCAGCCTGCTTATGGGAGCTTTCGCCTTGCCAAGCAGCACCCCTTGTGGGTGCCTCAAACTAGACGATTCGATCGATATTACTGCTCCTGCGAAACCTTGCACTCTCCTCCTCCGCCACTTGCTCTCTGGACCTCTTGCCCCTCCGCCCCCTGGCCCACCCCCAACCAAGCGTCCTGAAAGCCATTTCACACTTCTTCCGGTGACATTTCTTTCTGCGACGCGTGCATCAGTTTCCTGTATCCTTCCCACGCAGCCACCTCTCTACTCTCACTGAACATGGATCGATTTCTCGTTACTTCGATTGTCGATGTTTCGATACATCGATATATCGATGTAACGATGTAACTGTGTATCGATGTGTATCATGCGCTGTGTGCTCATTTACTTCTACTCCAAGTGTGCGCTTTATGTGATGCACTTGGAATGTAACTCACTGAAATCTGGGGTAATTTTTAAATGCCTAAAGATTCGGTGGAATAGGATTTTTTGTTTTTTATGAAAGATGTTTCAATTATGAGAATTGGAAATACGTAAATAAATTATTGTAATAAACAAATTAGTTGCAATAATTAGTTGCAGATAATTGTTTGCAATAATTAGTTACAAATAATTGTTTGTAATACTTAGTTGCACAAAATTGTTTGCAATAGTTAGTTGTAAATAATTAGTTGCACATAATTGTTTGCAATAGTTGTAAATAATTGTTTGCAATAGTTGTAAATAATTATTTGCAATAACTATTTGCAAATAGTTGTAGTTGTAAATAATTAGTCGCACATAATTGTTTGCAATAGTTAGTTGTAAATAATTAGTTGCACATAATTGTTTGCAATAGTTAGTTGTAAGTAATTAGTTACACATAATTGTTTGCAATAGTTGTAAATAATTGTTTGCAACAACTATTTGCAAATAATTGTAGTTTATTAATAAAATATATTTTCGATTCTAGAGCAATCAATTTCTAGGTTCTGAAAATATGTTTTGGTATACGATGTTGAGGTAAATGTATTTAATGGTTGAGGTAAATGTATTTAATGAATTAATGTAATTTTAATAATTTGATTTTAAAAATTTATTTATTTGATATATTTATTTATCACCATTGTTAATTTTTCTTCAACACAAACTTTTGTTCAGCTAACCCACGGTTTTAAATAAAAATAGCTGAAGTGATTGAAAACCTTTAATATAGAAATAGCTTCAGTGCGGTTGGATTTTTTAGGATGCAATTCTTAAAACAATAGTATTCAGTCATTTGAAGGTTAACTTATATAAGTTTGGTGCACAATAGCTTCAATGCAAAACGAGCTTGAGTGTAAAAATATCTTCAATGTAACAATAGCTTCAATGTTGCAGAGATGCGTTCATATGTAGTTTACTTCACTACGAGAGTAACTACTATAATGAAGTAGAGTGTATATGTGCGCATTCTTTCAATATTGACATTGCTTTAATATCTTCATAGCTTCAATAATGACACAGCTTAAATATTTGCATTGCTTCAATATCTTCATTGCTTTAATATAGGCAGAGTTTCAATGTAGTAATAGCTTCAATATAG
>WNHD01008660.1:0-11928 GCA_011057455.1 Ganaspis sp. Gsp50
AAAGTGCTTATTGTTAACCTAGTGCATATTTGCAGGCCAATATAGTGCTCATTATTACTCTAATGCATATTTGAAGGTCAATAAAGTGCTATTTATTACTCTAGTGCATATTTGCAGGCCAATGAAGTGCTCAATATTACTCTAGTGCATGTTTTAAGGTCAATAAAGTGCTATTTATTACCCTTGGTCATATTTCCAGGTCAATAAAGTGTCATTATTACCCTAGGGCATATTTGCAGGCCAATAAAGTGATTATTATTACCCTAGAACATATTTGCGGATCAATAAAGAGCTGATTATTACCCTAAGGTAATAATAGGTACATTATTGACCTGGCGGGATATAAGGAGGAACTTAGGATGTGCCTGTGTTGTATAAACAACTTAAATGGTTCTCGAACATCTTAAATGGTTCGCAAGCAACTTAGAGGTTCCTAAACAATCTAAGAGGCCCCTAAACAACTTTCGATGAAAGCCCGTTCGGACTAATGAAATCAATATGTGAAGAAAAGGCCTTCTTGTGATTCGATTATAACAAAAAGCTCTTCGATTATCTGTATCGCTGAAGCACCAAGAAATTGGAAGAAAGCAAATGAGATGCACCTTTTTATGTAACTTTATTCGGTAACTCTTTTGTTAGAATAATTTATAATGGTACTTTTAGAAAGTTGAGGAAATTCCGGAAAGAACAATGGAAATACAGAAAGCAAGGAACATCCTTGCATCAGTAATGGCTGCTTTGTTGTGGAATCCAAGTTGGGGGCAAAAGTTTCTCTGTCGGTGAATGTGCATGGGTTCGTATTTGGAAGTGGTACGAAACGCCGGCGCTATCGTTCTCAACAGGGATGGCAGACTCGGATTATGCAGAGCTAGTGCCGGTATAGAGACGAGTTAGAGCCGACCGGCTCTGTCGGTGCGAGCACAGGGGGACAATTTATATGCTAATTTATATGCGCTTAATAACGATGTCCGACGGTGCTTACTGACACGCCCTTCGGGCGTTGCCGGCGATTAAATCGATGCCACGCAGTGCTAGTTGTCGTCGATGCCATTTCGTACTTCCTCAACTGCGTTATTGCTATCGGCAATCTTTCCACCCGCTCTTTGCTGACAACTTAACCGGCTCCTCTCAACTTGACGATTTTATCCCAGCTTCCTCCAAATATTCTCTAAATTTCATTTCACAACGATTTCTGAGAATCGTCGCATACCAAATTCGTTCCGATTCGAATAAAATCATTTCTCCAATTGGTCACATCATACATAATAGTTAATAATAATAATCGACAATTTCGTCCATTCATTCATTCATTCTTTCATTCTGTCCACACCTGGGCCGGGATTCTGATAAGTGATTAAAATTAAAAAATGTAACTCTTTATTTGTTAAAAAAAAATATGAAAATGTTTTACAAATTTGATTGTACAGCAAGTTTACTAACCTTATGCGTTTCTGCTTTTCTTTAAATAGTAAGCAAGTATTTTTAAAACGAAAATAAGAATTGAAAAAAGTAAACATAACCCGACTTTTTAGCGAATTTTTCAAATGAGCGCTAAGGAAAAATGCCAAATCGCTAACCAAATACAGAAAAAAATATAAGAACCGTTAAAGTTTATTGACTTCAAACATTTCTTTTTGTTAGCATCTATATTCACATTGTAAAAATTCTGTTCATATTCATGAACATTCAGAAGGTTCATATTCTGTCAAGTGATTACATTAAATAATAGTTGCAATACTTTTTGTTTAGATCTACATTTACAATATTACAGTTGCGAAAGGAAATTTTAAAATACTATGTAATCAATTGACAGTTTGTTATGTTAATAAAATTATTTGTTTAAACACAAATAGAGAAGAAGATATAAAATTGGACAGAGTATATGTGTATCATTTATTATTTATTAGAAGAATATGAACTAATTTAAAACTGCTCAAGGTTAAATTTATAAAATTAATAAAAGTTACGTTTGGAATAAAAGTGACTCTACCCTGTCGTAAGGTGAATCTTAAAGCGGCAAATTTAAAAATGTGTATCTTACTTGTAGTTTTTGTACCTCAACCATTTTGTTAATATTGTAATTATAATTAATTAATGTTGCATAAAAAATAAAAACAATCAAACACGTTATTTCTTAATCAAACATATCGTTTTTTAGTGTAGTTTGGCGAAAATCTGAGTTTAAAAAATCGATATTGATTTCTGTCTTGAGTATTGTAGTCGAACAGGATTTATATCTTTAGACAGCGATATACTTTAAAATTTTTATGAAACTTGTTTCTTGACAAAAATCTCTTCTAGTCCTTGAGCGTGTTAAAGAAGAAACTGGAGACGAGAAGGTGTCGGATTGACGCTCGAAATCCTTTCTATCTGGCTTATATGTGAAATCAATATCCTGCTGTAATTCTGCAACTACATACCAACATTACTCGTTGCATGCATATCGGAAAAAGATAACACCAACTTGCTAACTTTTTATCGCTAAACCGCAGTTACAGTACGCACATTGAGTAATAAAATTATCTTGTCTTTACATAATATTACTTCACTGATTGAAATACGTGTTTTTTCACTTCTTGTACTAATGAACGAAATCGTAGTTAAGGCATAAGTAGTTGACACAGAGATATAATAATAATAACAGTAATTAATAATAATAATGAATAATAATCAAGAATCTAATTCATTCATTCATTTATTTATTCATTCCGTCCGCACCTCAAGTTGTCAATTTTAACTGTCAATTGTATCTTTCAAAATTTAACATTTCTTTGAAACTTTCTGAAATTAAAGTTTAAAATCAACAAAGTATGGAAATTTGGCACTTTCTTATCTTTTAGAAAACGCTTCTATAATCATTTAATAACAATTAATTTTAATACTAAAGAAATATTAAAATAAAACTCAAATTCAAATGAGGAGAATTTTAGCTATATTTTTCGAATTTTTAAGCACTTTTGTAATTTCTAATCAATAAGTACTAAATATTTCAATTTGAAAATTGGTACCAAAAGTTTCGCGTCGGTCCCGAAGCTCGTTTGAAAGGTTAATTAATTTAAAGATTGCTCAACTTTTCAGATTAAAGTAATTCTTGTTTTATAACTTGAAGTTGTAGTACATTCGAGTTTATCGTTTCCAGATTTAAAAATGATTTTTGAGTGTAATATTTTAATTAATTTAAATTAGTATGAACTTCAAAAAATATTTTCTAGGTCCATATTTGAAATAAATAATTGAAATTGAAATTTTTACTTTTGCATTCGTCTATTCATTTATTGTTAGACTGAAGAATAATTTTGTATTTAAAAATGATATTAAAATTAATGTCAAAAGTACTCCAACTTCAAGTTATAAAACAAGTATTAATTTAACCTGAATTTCTTTAAGAAGATTATAGAGGTTTGTATCTTGGCAAACTGCAAGATTTGATACTTTTCAAATTGAAATATTTTGAATTCTTTAATTGAAAATTACTCCTGTTTAAAATTTAGTTTCCGGTTTAGTTATAGACAAAAAACAAGTTAAAATTATGGGATGAAAATAGTTAAAATTAATTATCTCTTTTATTATGAATTATACGGAAAAAATAGATCAGAGGTATTTTGAAGAGTGTTTTCCACTGAGCAACTTGAATAGTTTCATTTTTCAATTACTTCATTTCTACAGACTTTATAGTACTGCAAATGTGGCTGAGTTTGAGTATTAACTGCCTACTTAGCCCGACTAAATACAAAGGTTTCACTATATAGTCGGGATGATTTTATAATAACTTTTTTCTAACCTAAAATGGTTGTGGTCAGTAAAATGAACATGAATTATTTAAAAAATAATTGTTGTAAACAATTTATTCGACAAACTTTTTAAACAAAGTAATTAATTTACAAGCTTTATTTGAATGGTGAATATGGTTAAAAAGATGAAAAAGTTGTTTTATTGTTAAAAAGGTAAGTATTATATATAATTGTTATAAAATATTTATTGAACTTTAGAAACTAATTAATTAATTTACAAACTTTGTTCAAATTAATAGAATCGTTAATTGGTTAATTTTTCAGTTATTCCATTGTTTTAAAGAAATGTTCATAAAATAACAAAATTGTTATAAACAATGTACTGAACAATTTTCTAAACAAATTAATAAACTTTCCGGCTCTGTTAAATTGGTTAATTTTGTTAAAAAGTTGACATATAGTTGTTTAATTGTTAAAAGAAATGTGTATTAAATAAAAGATACTTGTTATAACTTTTATTTACACAATTTATAAATAAACAAATTTACAAGCTATGTGCACATTAATAAAATTGTTAATTTGAGAACATTACGTTATTCTATGGTTTAAATGAAATATTCATGAAATAACAAAATTGATATAAACAATGTACTGAACAATTTTATAAACAAATTAATTAAAATGTATTTAAATTTATAGCACCTGTAATTAAGTGAAATAATGTTGTTCAAATAAATAACTGTTTTTAACTGTTTTAAGAAGTTACTGACCTTTTTTTTTAGCAGAAATTAGGCATACTGTATATATTTCAGAACTTAAGAATGACAAAACCATCTCTACCAGAATCTTTAGTTAATCCCTGTTAATATAATTCCACCTGCCAAACGATGTCTTGTAAATGTAAAAAGTCAGGTTTAAATTGCATTTCTTTATGTAAATGTATTAATTACGATTGTAAAAATACAAATAACAATTTTTAAATTATTTACGGTTATCTCTGATAACTTTAATTAATTTATTTATTATTAATAAATTGTGTAAATAAAAGTTATAACAATTATCTTTTATTTAATACACATTTCTTTTAACAATTAAACAACTATATGTCAATTTTTAACAAAATTCACCAATCTAATAGAGATTGAAAGTTTATTAATTTGTTTTGTTCAGTTAATTAATTTGTTTTGTTATTAAATTGTTCAGTACATTGTTAATAACAATTTTGTTATTTTATAAACATTTTTTATAAACAATGGAATAACTGAAAAATTAACCAATTAACGATTCTATTAATTTTAGCAAAGTTTGTAAATTAATTAATTAGTTTCTAAAGTTCAATAAATATTTTATAACAATTATTGTCTATATAATACTTACCTTTTTAACAATAAAACAACTTTTTCATCTTTTTAACCATATTCACCGTTCAAATAAAGCTTGTAAATTAATTATTTTGTTTAAAAAGTTTGTCGAATAAATTGTTTACAACAATTATTTTTTAAATAATTCATTTTCATTTTACTGACCACAACCATTTTAGGTTAGAAAAAAGTTATTATAAAATCGTCCCGACTATATAGTGAAACCTTTGTATTTAGATAGGCAGTTAATACTCAAACTTAACCACATTTGCAGTACTATAAAGTCTCTAGAAATAAAGTAATTGAAAAATGAAACTATTCAAGCTACTCAGTAGAAAACACTCTTCAAAATACCTCTGATCTATTTTTTCCGTATAATTAATAATAAAAGAGATAATTAATTTTAACTATTTTCATCCCATAATTTTAACTTGTTTTTTGTCTATAACTTTCGTATTATTGTCAGAGGAAAAAAATCTTTTAAACAAAAGTAGTAGGTTGAATTATTATCTACAAAATATGTTTTTAAAAAAATTTCGTAAAATTGATATTTAATGAAATATATGGAAAACAAAATTTTACCCCTCAAAACAAAATGGCGGCTAAACGCACCAAAAATTTAGGTGGCAACCTGGATTTCCTTATATGGGAGAGTGTCCTTTATATGTATGTTCCAATAAACAAATGTTTTTCAGCGACTTTTGCATACTCAACACCTTCCCGGTCCCGCTCTAACTGTGTCAGGTAAAATTGCTGTAATTTCGTTTATATATTGAATTTCGATCTAAAACTTTTGCAGTATATTCTTAATATTTTTCAAAGTATGTAAACGAAAAGAAAATGGATTTTTTCAATCTAAGTTTCCAGACAATACATTTTCATGAACGTGACCGCATAAAATGGATCTTGTTGGAAATGGACGAATGGTTTGGTAATCTGTACGACGCGTAACCAACTTAGTAGTCGGTTAATTGAGTTATCGAGAAGGAGTTAAACGAGTTGGGTGTCGTAGCGCATAAGTTATTCGAGGCGCTGATACGCGATAATTCGCAAAGAGGTCCATCCTTTCTTCGTATGGACCACCCGGTAGGCCCAGGTTCTGCTCGTCGTACATCATCGAAGATCTTCTCTCTCGTTTACTCTGGCCTGCCCTCAAAGACAGAAACTGGTTTCACTCCCTCTCCTCCCAGTCTTTCACTACCTCTTCTTTATTTCCCGTGATTCCTCTTGACTCGCTTGACTCTCTCGACT
The DNA here is from genome assembly GCA_011057455.1 of Ganaspis sp. Gsp50. Lineage (NCBI taxonomy): Eukaryota > Metazoa > Arthropoda > Insecta > Hymenoptera > Figitidae > Ganaspis > Ganaspis sp. Gsp50. Next base: position 6,344 of record WNHD01008660.1, read on the forward strand.
TTCTTGAGGCATCTACTTGATCCGGGGCGCCGCGTGTGCTTATTAGCTACTCATCATTGGTCCCGTTCCCCAACTGATGAATACAAGCGATGTTGCGTTAATTCGTGCGCCCGAGTATATTAATTTAAAACGGCCGGTGCCTTTAGCGCCGCTTCCCGACTACAAATTGGGTCTGCATCGCACGTCATAAATCGATTCAGCTGCTGGGACATTACATGCGGGACTAATAGTGTTGATGATAGGCGCCACTTCACCAGACTCATTTCTCTTGAGAATCATTCCCCAGAGTTTATCATCTGTTTGTCACTCGAGCTTAGACAAATGATACCGAGGACGACGTTTATTTGAAAATTCGTCGCATCTTACATCCAATTCCACTCATCGTACATTTGTTACCCACATTAATTTCGGCTCACAAGAAATTTCAGATGCTAGAAATTTATCGTCTGTTTAATCGACATAATTCATGAATCTTGGATTGGATTTTTCTTTCTGTTTACCCGAGTTGAAATATTGATGCTCTAATGATGCTCTTGATGCTCTAATGATGCTCTTGATCCTCTTTTGATGCTCTTTTGCTTCTCTTTCAGGGTTCACAGTTCATCCCCCTTTTCCCCTTATTTTCACCTTTTCTTAAAAAATTCTCTAAAACACCAAAAATCAAGTATTTTTCACCCTTTCCCCAATGTTTCAAAATTTATTTTTTTTATAATTTTTCAACAAAGTATTTCAAACTACTAGTAGAATTTATTTCTTCCATTATTGTAATATGTAGATCATTTTTTTCGACTTTTGAAACATAGGATTAAAAAAGGAAAAAAAATTATTTCAATTTTTTAAAAAATGATGACGACGTTTCGATAGCTAGGTTCGCCATCATCATCAGGTCACTTTAATAAAACAAAAAATTCACAATCAGTCACAATTCGCAGTACAAAAACTTTGATAATGCAAAAATTATAGACAATGAATCTAATTATAAAGAAAGAAAGATCTCTGAGATGATACATATAAAATGTAACGATTTTACGATTAATATAGGAAAGAAGATGTACAATATCTTAGTGATACTTATTTTCTCTTATTGAGAAAGTTGAAGGAATGATTATTATTCATAATATTTCTATCAGAGTTCATGACTTTACTGCTGGTATTTAATAGCAAAATTGTCACCTGGGTCTTCAGTCTGACTAATTACCTTTCGAAACCAAGTCGATTTTAAAATTCCAATGTGAAAAAATTTTATTTCAAACCGTATTGTTTCGCTTTGACGAGTTATTTATGTAACTAAGTTTAACTAGGTAAAAATTTGTTATTTTCTTTATTTATAATTTTTTACGGTTTTATTTTTTGTACTGCGAATTGTGACTGATTGCGAATTTTTTGTTTCATTAAAGTGACCTGATGATGATAGCGAACCTAGCTATCAAAACGTCATCATTTTTTTAAAAATTGAAAAACAATTTTTTCATTTTTTAATCCTATCTTCCAAAAATAAAAAAAATTGATCTACATATTTCAAACTACTTCAAAATATTTTAAAACATTACAAATACTTAAAACTACTTCAAAATACTTGAAAATATTTTAAATTATTTCAATCTACTTCAAAATACTTGAAAATATTTTAAAAAACTTCAAACTACTCCAAAATACTTCAAAATATTTTAAAAAACTTCAAACTACTCCAAAATACTTCAAAATATTTTAAAAAACTTCAAACTACTCCAAAACTTCAAAATATTTGAATATACTTCAAACTATTTAAAAGTATTACTAATTTTAATGTTAAATTAAATAAAGTATAAACAGATTAATTACTTTAAAATATTTCTAAATGTGTCCCAATACTTGAAAATGTTTAAAAACACTTAAAAAGATTTAAACTTCAAATTTCTTTATAATACTTTAAAATACTTCAAAATATTTAAAGGTACTTCAAATGAGTTGACATTTTTCAAAATATTAGTATTTTAAGTATTAAATATGGTATAAAAAGATTTTAAAATCTATCAGAGTACTTTAAAATACTTCAAAATACTTAAATATACTTAAATATACTTAAAATTACTGTCAAATATTTTCAAATACTTTCCAATACTTCCAAATATTTTGAAATCTTTTCACTTAATTTAGAATATTTCCAAATCCTTCCCAATCATTCCAAATATTTAAAAATACTTCAAAATGTCTGAGAATACTTAAAATGTTTGTAAAATATTTGAAAATATTTAAAACTAATTTAGAATACTTTAGACTACTTCAAACTATTTCAAAATAATTAAAATTATTAAAAATGTATTAAAGATATTCCACAGTACTTAAAACTAGTTTAAATTACTTTAAAATACTATAAAATATTTTCAAATACTTCCCAATATTTGAAAATATTTCAAAATTCTTAAAATTACTTGAAAATATTTCAGAATCCTTTCTATTATTTTAAAAAGCTTCAAAATATTTAAATATACTTTCAGAATAGTTTAAAGTATTAAAAAATATTAGAATTTTAAGAATTAAATAAAGTATAAGTAGATTGTAAAATATTATTTTTTAAAAATATTTTAAAGTATTTAAAATCCGGCGGAGTTCTTCGAAATAATTTAAAATACCTCAAAATATTTAAAAACGCTTTAAAATACTTAACATGGTTTTAAAATTAAGAATATTGACCTTTAGTAATTTAAATATAGAAAATTATTTTTTCGATAAGCCTAAGAGCATTATTTTTTTCCAAAAGCCCCTTTTTATGGAAACAAATACCTTTTTGCAACACTAACCTCTAAAGTTGAATTTTACACACCAAAAACTATGCGTGAAGAGTCACTTTTCTTAAAAGTGCGTAAAGTTAATTGAGAAACAGTGCGTAAAGTAAAAAACAGTGCGTGAAGTAAAAAAGCAGTGCGCAAAGTAAAAAGCGAAGCGTGAAGTAATTTCTTTACGCACTGTTATATTTTATTTCACATATTATATTGTTTTAAATATTTTTTTCTCTAGATTTCTAGATTAGTGAATTTAATCTAAAATTCCGAGGTAGTTACTATTATGAAATTTATTTTTTAAATTGGTTGTCAATTTTTTAGAAACACTAGTGTGACGGTGCACAATTCTTGTTGTTGTCTTAATCGTAATTCACCTAAAATAAACAAACTGCCAGTGGTTACAGAGACTCTTATGTTAAGTTATAAATAAGTAAGATTAGTTTAATGCTTTGGTTTCAAATTCCCTTTGTTTTATTTTCTACTGAACAACTCTAGAAGAAGAAGTCTTCGCGGTCGTAGTTCAAACGCCCATTGATGACACACACGCTTGCGCCCTTCTGCCCATTTCGTTTACGCGGTCTGAGGAAAAGACTAAGTTACCCAAATGAACTTCGTTTACCTCCAAAATTGTCTTTTATTTTCATATCTGTCCTGTAACTGATACCGCTAATATAGTATTTTAAAAAATTTAAAAGTATCTAGCAATTCCAAATAACTTCTTTGAGTTTATATAAAATTTCTGGATAACTTAGTTTTCAGGAAGTTCGCCGTCATTTTTCCGAAATAGTAGAAACAACCAGTAGCCCAGGCCCGAACAAAGTTTGACGAAATTTGACACTTTTCTCCTATGTTAGTTTTGTTAACAATTAAAATAGAAAAAGATCAGTTATCGCAGCTATTGTTGGGAGGTTGACGACGCAATGGATCAAGATATGAATTACTGAAGTTAAGAAGCCGAAAACTGTATTATTATTCGCCCTGGCAGGCAAATTTCGACAGTAACTACGCTCTTGACTCCTGATAAGGGACAGAAGACAAAGGGATAGATACGAGAAGGGTAAGAAGAGTAAGAAGGGGAGAGGAACCAAGTTACATACCAAATGCGAAAAGCTAATTCGCTCTCTTTCAATTCAACTAGCAACAGCAACGGACGCGAGATTGAAACCGAGAAAATCAAAATTAAAAGTGAAATTGACTCTTCCTTTGAGCCACGACTTCTTTTCTTTTTTGAATCTACTTTTGAGTATGTACTTAGTTGAGTTTTACTTTTTAATGTTTTCTTTATTTCTTTCTATATCAGAAATCCTTATTATTGGAAGAGTGTTTTAAACGATTATTAAATGATTCCCGAAGTGTTATAACTCCTTAGTTAGTTTGATAGAAATTCTAAAGATGCCAAGAAAAGTTACAAACGAAACCCTTTGCAATGTTACAAAATTACGCTATTTATTGTTACCGTCCCTTAATTAATTTCATAAAACCCTTACAATGTTATAGAAGTTACCCTACTTATTGTAACCTAATTAATTTCATAAAACCCTTAAAATGTTGTAGAAGTTACCCTACTTATTGTAACCGTCTCTTGATTAATTCCATAAAACCCTTAAAATGTTACAGAAGTTACCCTACTTATTGTTACAAACCCTTAATTGCAGTTATAAACCCTTCACAATGTTGACAAAATACCCTATTTATCGTTACCGGTCTCTCGTTAATTCTGTAAACTCTTAAATAGTGAAAGTTACCCTTTACCGTTACTAAAATTCTAGTGAGCATTAGTCCCGAAATGAAACTCTTAAATAGTGAAAGTTACTCTAGTTACCGTTACAAAATTTTAGTGAATGAATAACCCTGAAAGTGTCAATGAAAAATAGTGAAAATCACTTTAATTTCCGTTGCTAATTTCCTCGTTACCGTCGCTAATATCAATTATCACAAGCAAAGTTCTTAATTTAATATTTAAAATCGCATATGTCATTGTTGTCGACCTTTTTGTGTGTTAAGAATAAGGAATTTTATAGTGTGTTTCTGAGAGTGGCTAATTTATTATATATCATCTTTCTTATCTTGTGTGGATAGTTTAAATAAGTGAAAACTAATTTTCTTGGGATTTGAAGTCTCTTCAAATCGTGTTCTAAAGTTTTATTTAATCTTGACCTAAGAAAATTGAGTGAAAATGTGATAGTTAAGTTATTTTGATTATTTCAATACTTATTTCAATAATTGATTTTGTTTGGTTTTGAGATTTAGTCTCTGATATGTCGTAATAAATTAAGTTTTATTAATTTTATCTTATTATGTTATTCGTTCTTGAAAATTAGGGAATATAGTTCCCGTCGCGATTATTTTTAATTTAATTTTATTTCTTTTGTCCCCGGAAAGGACTGGCGACCAACCAATTTTGAATTTTATTCCGCGATAAAGAGAGAGAGAGAGATAGACGATATTCCTGACATTCTTTTATTCCTTTCCAATTGTTTTGGGATGAAGACTTTGGCAAATTTATCATTTACAACTTTTGATTAATTATCTTTTCTATTGTTTTTATTTTGATCTAATTCAAATATTATTTTATCTATCTTTATTTTGTTACTTAAAATTTACCATATTTTTGGTCATATTATTTATTATAATTTCAATCTGTTTATTTATCTTCTTATTTGGAATTTAATTATTATTCATGTTTATTTACGTTCTGACATCTATATTAAAAATGCCCATTACACTAGATATGGCCAATAACAGAGTTTTATTGGGAATTTTTTATGAAAAATCGATATCTATCTATTTACTACATAACTACAACATACATTTATTTCATTC
>WNHD01008662.1:0-15268 GCA_011057455.1 Ganaspis sp. Gsp50
TTTCTTTAATTTTTAATTATCAGTTGTTGTATTTATTCATTTTTTACGAATTCTTGTCTTTATTTGTAAAATTTAAATAGATAATTTGATAATTTCCCAACTACACTGTAAAACGATGTGAATAAATCCGAACTAAAGTGCATAAATCTAATGCACTTGTGTCCCAATTCTGAATGCACATAGAAGTGCATGCCATGTAAAAAGATAGTTATGCACTTCAAAGTGCATTCAGAATTGGGACAACTTATTCACTTTGGTTTACAGTGTAACAATTTAATTGATCAACTTTTCATTGAAAATGAGCCTGGTTACGCCACTCAAATTAAAATATAAGCAAATATTAGTATATTGTGCATAGCATGTGTTTCCTTCTTATGTTTGCACCTGCGCAGAAGTTCGATGTAAGCGCTGCCAACCTAAATGCTGATTCACTCATTGTCAGATCAAATGAAGCGCGCTCGTGCTCCTTTTAAGTTGGCAGTTCTTACTATGAACTTTTACACAAGCGCAATATAAATAAGAAACTTATTTTGATGATGCTATTTTGAAATTTGCATATTTTAAACTCGCTGACGTAAATCATGTTATATTGAACTAAATAAATAAAACTGAATAATAAATAGAATTAATGATAAAACTAGTTAATAAATAAAACTAGATAATAAATAAAATAATTGATAAAACTAGTTGATAAATAAAACTAGATAATCAATAAAATTAATGATAAAACTAGTTGATAAACAAAACTAGATAACAAATAAAATTAATGATAAAACTAGTTGATAAATAAAGCTAGATAATAAATAAAATTAATGATAAAACTAGTTGATAATTAAAACTAGATAATAAATAAAATTAGATAATAAACAAAACCAGGTAATAAATAAAACTAGGTAGTAAATAAAATCATATAAACAAATAAATATAATAAATAAAATTAGATCTTAAATAAAATTAGATCTTAAATAAAATTAGATAACAAATGGAACTACATACCAAAGTGAAAAGTTAAAAAAAAAGAAACTACATATTAAAGTGAAAAGTGAAAAAGAAGAAAAAAAGAAACTACATACATAACTAAAGTTTATTCGAGAGTTGAAAAAGATTTCATTGAATTGAATACAACACTTGAGTTTGAGCTTATAATAATGATTACACTACATTAAATAAATAATTTCAAGAATCGCCTGATCTGGTTTTTTATTTACATTCAAAAAACCATATCAAGCCATTCTTAAAATTACGCATTTAATATTTTCTGATTATTACTAAATTATTATGTTACATTATTATATTTCGAACGGTTTAGTAATTGTCGAATAATTCTATTGAACAGGGTCGAATCTAAAATAAACATTTTAATCTAAAACCAAATCTATCGAATCTCAAATATAGACATTTCTACGCTATGAAATTTTAGATTTTGTTCAGCGGTTGATTTTTTAAATAAATTTCGAACGCACATTTCGCGTTATATGTAATAACATCTTGTATGAATGTGCATATCAACGTGAACGTACCCTCTGAATGGTTTCTTCGAAGCTATTGGACTGTCCTCCATTCATCTGGAAATACCTCAGTCTATCGTAATCTCTGGGATCCACCATAGAACGCAAGATAGTATGACCCATGTCTGGTCCGAGGCCCAGTCCACTCTGTAAAACACTGTCTGGCGTGTCCACCTACAGGAAAGGGAACAAGAAACCAGATCAGAAAAACTATGCCAGAGGTGCACTTGAGACACTTGATTTTCAAATATTTCATATAATGGTCGAAATCAAAGCTCAACATAAGAAAGAAACACACTTTTGTAAAGAACGAAACGAAAACGACATTGAAAAGTAAAAAAATGTAATTATCGAATCGATGAAACTTCAACAAAAATAAATTGATTTTTTAGTAATTTAAACAATTATTCTTTTTTGTTACCTAAAAAATTCAAGGCAATTATTTATAATTAATTGTGAACGAGTTTTATCCATTTTTGTCAATTTTCATTCATTTTTATCAATTCTTATCCATTTTATAAAGTTTCATTAATTTTTATCAATTCTTATCCATTTTATCAATTTTTAACTTCAACAACTTTTATCAGTGTTATCAATTTTTATCAATTTTATCAACGTTTATCAGTTATATCAATTTTTATCATTTTCATCAACTTTTATAAATTTTTATCAGTTTTATAATTTCTTATCACTTTTTGTCAATTTCATCAATTATAATCAATTGTTGATACTTTTGGTTTAAAGAAACAGGATAAAGCAATTATTCATAATGCAAAACAAAATGACAATCATTCGAAAATAAATTTTCTGTTCAAGTGCAAAGCTGAATGGATTTTCAATCTATACACGTGGTTTTTTAAAACTTTAATGGACATCCAACCACGGTTAATGAAATCAAAACCACATTGAATGAAGAGTGGTTCAATTTTCAAGAAACAATAACGTTTCTATTTCGAAAATTGATCTTTCTGAAAATTGGTAGCAGAGATATAATGTATACTTCGAACTGTGGGTAAAATCGTAATTATTTTTTCAAAAAGTAATCAAAAGATTCCATCAACGAAGTATATCAAGCGAAAACAATAATTTAATTAGTTCAGTATATTAATTAATAATTAGTATTATTTACGTTATATGATAATTAACATTATTACCATATTTCTACCAACATTATTACCACATTATTAATCTCGATTAAAGTTTTCTTATTTCTCCAAATACTACATTTTCTACTTTAGTTTTCATTTTCAGGATTCATGAAAATAATTACAGGAATTATTTAATTACTATTTACATTGAGAGTATTTACATTTCGTCAAATTACAGAAGATTTATTTGAATATCAAGGAAGAGGATCAAAGAAAAAGAAGTTAAGAAGCCAAAATCTGTATGGCAACCAGATTTAATTAAAGCGACTCCGTGTTTATGTTAAACGGATTAAATCCGTTTATTTGCATGCAACTGAAGGAAGGGTGCGTAAAAGACAGTGGGTTTTAAGCCTGAATAATTTTGGCAAGTTGCAAAGAGAAATTGAAAATTCATATTTAGAGTTTACTGGACTCGTCGCTTCGTTGACTTTTTCACGAGAAGAAAAAGACAAAGTGAAAGAAGGTAAAAAAGCAAGAGTGAGTAGACGGACCAAGAGCTGAGGTGTTTCTTCAAGGGTGTGTTTCAGAGACAAAGGGACGAATGAATCATTAGTGGGCTCCTATTGTGTTTCGCTTGACGTGTGAAAATCCTAGGCCTTGACGGTAATTGACAGAGTATGAGTACCCTCGTCAGCGTCTTTGTATATTCAGTAAATGTCATTATTTTCCACGTTTGTTAGAATCGTATTAACGTATCCAGAAAATTAGAACAATCAAACCGAGCATCAAACTTTATTTCAAGAAAAAATTGCAATAAAAACAAATATTAAAATCACGAATTAAAATAATATATAATATTTTATTTACAATTGATTTTTGGTTTCTGTCTGGAACAACGATATCCCTAAATTAATTATAATACCGCATGATATTATTTTTATATATAAACATAAGAATTTATACATGTATATATTTATATGTATATATTTATACATACATAATTGATGTAAAAACTTTAATGAACAAGTTCTATTAATTTTGTGTTTGGATTAATTGATAGTAGGCGAGCTGACTCTTTATATAAAATACATTCGGCGTCTAATTTGCGAGAAATGTAACGTGACTGCTCCACCTTGCGACGCTGAGCTGAACTAAAATCCACAGAGCTTTCGTCTGCTAAACGCGGGAATATTTGAAAATGTTAAAATAAAATTTTTAAAAAATTTATGAGAATCAATTTATTAAGTATGCAAGTTTATTCTTGTTATCTGTTTAATAATAAATAAATAAACAATGCTTTTCTATGAGGTAGCAAAAAATATAATAAATTTAGCGATCACTCCCTGACTCGAAGTGATTGCTAAATTCTGGTATTTCCTTAATCGACTGCTGAGTGATAGAATCATCTTGACGTATAAAAAATATAATAGTGAATAAAAAATATAATAGTGAATAAGAAATATAATGATAATAAATAAATATTATTTTAATTTCTTATTATTTTTTCATTTCTTCTATCATTAATTATTTGATATTTTCAAAAAGTCCCGCGTTTAGCAGATAAAAAGTTCTGTGGATTTTAGTTCAGTTCAGTGTCGCTAGGTAGAGCAGTCACCTTATGTTTCTCGCAATTCAGAAACCAAATTTATTTTATATAAAGAGACAGCTCGTCTACTATTCTTAAGAAATATAGCTATTCTTAAGAATATTTTCTGACTTTTGTCTCTTTAAAAAAATGTTTATGGCAAGAAAAATGACAGTCTTTTTTTCTTTCATTTCTTTCATTTCTTTCATTCCTGTCATTGCTTACAGTGAATACAGAATGTGAACAAAATGCATTTGAAAAGGCCTCATTCGAAATAAGGTCAAGATATTCGTTTCATTAAAAAGGCATCCATCGGACAAGATTTGGATTTAGATTTGAATTCTTAGCCACGAAAGCAATCGCGTTAAGAGTCGAACGATCGGCAAGTGAGTCGTTTCGTAAATCACAATAAAGCCAGACTGAAGTATAAGAGTGTGAATTTCAGAGGGGTTGGAAATTCTGGTACCCGAGTACCGACGCTGCCAGAGGGCGGAGAAAACATTTATTTTTAAAGTTAAGCAGCTAACTGGCCACCTGGGGCAAGTTTTCCTTACACAGAATCGTTTTATCGCAGCTTTTACTCTCTATTTGAAACGCCTACTGGTCAATTTATCCTGAAATTCTTCCTACGTACATACGTCTTAGGCTGTGCGATGGTAATTCGAAAAAAGAGAACTGCGACAATGGCAATTAACCATCTTGATTAGCCTCGATTCTTGCAATCAGACATCTAACTCAAGTATAGAGATGGAATCGCAAACACGCTCAGCAGCAATGTATCGATCGTTCCGCAAGATTCTATATATATATATATTCTTTTCCACAACAAAACGGTAAACGGGATTCCTGCGAGTGTAACTATAGACTATGTTACTTTGCGTAGTTTTATTATAGAGAGAGGCTCATCTATAGATCTTGCCATTGATCTAGACTATGGTTCAACCCTAGCTCGTGACGATTCACAGAAGCACGACTCCAATATTTTCTTTTCTACAGTTACTGCTGAATTTCATTTCCAATGAGCTGCTTCTATTTATGCAATAGAAACAGGTAGATTGTTTCAGTTATGCAAAATTCTGGAATACGAAATTAAGAGAAAAGAAGAACCGATGGGAATCAAAATGTGCGACATTATTGAGCAGTATGGTAACAAAATTGTAGAATTCAAAATTACAAACAAAAAATTCAAAAAATTGACCGACGAATATAGTGATCTTAGTTCAAAAAATTCAAAAGTTACTTAAAAAGGGGGATTAAAAATACAGCTCTATTTTTACAACCTCATGAATCATTTTCCTAAAGAAAAGAGGGTTTCTTCTTTTTCAAAGAGAATTATTTAAATAAAAGAAAAATTCGTAATAGATTTATAATATTCAAGCACTGCCTTTTGGTAATCAAGCGTTGCCAAGTAGGGCTGCACACGAGACGAGACTTTACATGCAAAAGTCTCGTCTCGTCTCGCCTCGGCAATGGTAAAGTCTCGTCTCGTGTGCAGCCCTATTGCCAAGTTTATTGCAGAAAGTGGCGTAGCAATGAATAAATATTGACTCTAGGACAAATGAAATGAAAAGATTGAAAGAATCAATTTCACGGATGTTTCATTTTGAAAGTGCGAGAGGGCGGCTGGAAAAATATATGAAATTTGAATTTACAAGTGCGTTGAAACACACCACAGGGAATAAAAAGCATTTTTGTAAAATACATTTGTTGCGTTGGAAACGTGTCGAAACGTTCAATTCCCACTGGTGACATCATTTTCCTAGTTATCGACTACTCTCTCGTATAACATTCATCCCGGAAATCGATCCTATAACCTACACCATGTGACACAGGTACTGCGTCAACAAAGAGGATTCGAATCACAAACCAGCAGGTGATAAATTAATGGATAGAATATATATCATGAAAATCATTCCCCACTGACGTCAATCTTCGTTCCTCTAAACTGTACATGTGAACGGATACAATGCGTAAAACACATTTCATGAACACCATTATCCAATAATTTCATTCAAAGCTAGACACAGAGACACATGAGACCAATAATAATATATTGTTCTCATTTGTCAATTCTTTGCTTATCATTTTCGAAACAATGAAAACAGTTTCTATAACAGTGCCATACTGATCCTAAAGTTCATCTTTTTATTTTGTTACGTAATTTAGCATATTTAAATATTTAATATAATTTAATTTAATTTTAAATATTTATAAACTGGACTTTCAACGACGCTCTTTTAACTTTTAACTATTTCTTACTTTCAACATTCTTCAACTTTTAACTTAACTTTCAGTTAATTTTTGAAAAATGTGACAATACTTTTCGCAAAAGTTAGCTTCAGTTTTGAAGCTCAAGGAGATGAGATCGAGATTTGAATTACATAATCGCACCTCTGGATGAAATTCACAACGTTTTATCAAAAATTCATTCAAATTGTGTTGTCAAAAAGATTGCGAACACATTGTGAATTTCAACTAGGTGATATTGACAATAAAAAACAAATGTTGATAATAAAGAACAAATGTTGATAATAAAGAACAAATGTTGATAATAAAGAACAAATGTTGATAATAAAGAACAAATGTTGAATGTTGATAATAAAGAACAAATGTTGATAATAAAAAACTTACAGAATGAAGAATTAAAGCATTTTTCAGAGAATTAAGAATAAACTGTTGGAACTATTATCGTGGTAATTGTAATAATAAAGTACTCCAAGTATTGTCTATGTACGGATGAGAGTAATAGATTGGAAGTTCGGATCAATCAAAATGATTAATCCTGCACAGAACTAATTTGGTTATATATTGAAATTGTTGGCTCATTTGTGTGTCAAGTGATGTGTGACTAGCGCTCAAGTCTGAGGTATAAGGAGGTTTGCTGACAAACTAACCGTGTACTAAATCGGAGTAGATTACATCGTAATTGCGAAATGGAATAACCTGTTAAATTACATTATTGTGATCCGTCCGTACTAAGTAAATCCCACCTCTGTTAAAAACCAAAAAGAAAATCTTTGCTACTTAGAAACTAATATTCCAGGTCGCACGAATGTTATTAATTTTGAAAAGTTTATATATGTTTTTAGTCAACATTTTTTATTCTAAAGATGCAAAAAATACAGTAACACAGTTTATTTGGAACTATCAACTTGATAAGAAACAGCATCAATTCGATGCCAAGAGATTGATTACAAAATCTTGAACAATTGGATGCCAAAAGTATTAGCAAATTAATTGCAAAATCTTGAACAATTAGATGCCAAAAGTATTAGCAAATTAATTACAAAATCTTGAACAATTTGACGTCAAAAGTATCAAGTTGATTTCAACAACTTCATGCCAAAAGTATTATCAAATTGATTTCAAAATCTTGAACAACTTGGTGCAAAATGCATCAAATTTATTACAAAACCTTGATCAATTTGATATTGAATGAATTTAATACTTTCTAGTTAACTATATGATTCTATGATTTTCAAGAGAGAAATGAAATAAATTACAAAATGTTGATCAATTTGATATTGACATGAATTTGATACTTTCAACTGTGAATTTCCAGCGAGAGATGTAATGTTTAAATTGCAAATCCGTGTCGGATCTCGCGGCTCCCGGACTGTTAAAGTAAAAGTACCAAAAAAGGTAAAAAGAAGAGTTTTAAGAACAGAAGGAAGACGTTGTTAAGAAGACAGCTTCGTAAAAATTCTGCATCTCAAAACCCAAGAGAACTGAAGAGTCCGGTGGATGAAAGAAAGATCTGAAAGGAATGGCCGTAAGGTACCTTACTGATATCTTGTTTAATTGTGAGGCTCAAAGCCACAGCTGTTACTTCCCTGAAGAGACTGAACCAACTTAGCTAACGAAGGAGCCGGAAAACTTACAACATCAAGTATTTTTAAAAAATCAAGCTGAAGACAAGGCCAGAGAAATACCAAGCTAGACTCTCTATGGTAATAATAAATTTCACATTAATTGCAAAGACGAGTGCAGTGAAGAGATGTCTGAAGAGTCCCTTCACATTCTCGTTAAAAAAGACTTAAAGGACCTTCATTTTTCAGTTTTCAAAACTTTCCTCGAAAGTCTTTTTTTTAAAGTTCCAAAAACGAAGAATTTTGGATTAATGAATGTAACATTTAATTTTATTTTACAAGATAAATGGGACAAGTTTTATGAATTCATGGATCCGTTTGAGCAAACGTTTATTATACTATTTTATTTATTAATATGTGACACGATCTGAAGAAAGGGACCTTAGAAGCATTTCAATATATGTTATGTTTGATGGTAGTTTTAACTCGATAAAAGCCTTCTTTTTAATTATTTGCAAAAAAAGATTTTTTATTGAATATTTAGTATAAATTCCATCAAGAAGAACTGTTTTGTCTGCAAATAATTAAAAGGGAACTATTACGTTAAAACTGTCAGCAAACATAACCTATTTCCAAATGCTTCTAAGGTCCCTTTCTTCAGATCGTGTCACATATTACTTATTATAATTTTGCTAAAAGGTGAATTATTAATATAACATTTAAATTTTACAACTTGAATGAATAGATTTGAATATTTTATGCGAAATATGCAGGCAGAATAGCATTTTGTGAAATGCAGAGTGTTTTAATAGTGAAATGAAATCGGTTAATATTCGGAGGAACACACATTGGCTACTTGTGTATTGCCCCTTCATATCCTTCGTTTCCTTTTCGACCCTGCGTTTCCGCTGTAGCTTTACGCTAACGACCGATACAGCAATGTGAGTTTATGGTTGTAATGCAATCTTGCGTTATCAGGAGGCCACAACTGACCAATAAAGCCGACAAACGTGCGAATGCAGTGTAGATCTTATCAGTCGTCCTCTGTTTCCATTTCAACCGATTTTGCGATAGGTGGCGTAGGAATTACCTACCTAACTATATCTAACCAACAGGCTAACCTATTCATCCGGTTCGACCATGCAATAGCTACAGGCAATGCATTTCAATACATCTTCCAATCCATCCACATCCCCTTCACCTCTTACTCACCTTCGCCAAATTCCCAGCTTAAGTGATTCCGGATTAACGTGTAAATTACTGTTTCATATTCATTACGCTAGTTCTAGGTTGCAAAACTTCCGCTTTCCTAATTGTTTTCACATTTATTTATCATCTTTAGTGTGGCAAACCCCTTTCCTGATTCTTCACTTTTCTCTTTTCATCTTTTTATCTTTTTGCTTCCTCATAAGGAAGCATTGTTTTTCTCTTTTTTCTCTTTTCTTTTTTCTCTTTTCTTTTTTCTCTTTTCTTTTTTCTCTTTTCTCTTTTCTTTTTTCACTTTTTTCTTTTTTCTCTTTTCATCTTTTTATCTTTTTTCTTTCTTCCTCACTCTTCTCTTCAACTATTCAAGAATTAACAGAATTTTGAACAAAAATGTTGACTTTATGATTTGAATTATGAAGTTCAATTTATGATGAATTTAATTTTTCATTGGAATCAATTGTTCATGTTAATTACTTGTCAATGCAGATTGTCATTTCGAACGCCTAGTTAAATAAACTACAAAAGTATTCGAAAAGAAAAATAGTGAATCCAGGCTGGGATTTTACAGCTTATAATTATGTAAAGAACTTAAAGAATGACTCTCGTGAAGTAAGAATGGAAGAAACTGACAGAGAAACATGCCTAGGAGTAAACAAGACAGACTGCTCACTTTATATGCTAATTCTAAAAGAAGCACAAGCGTGAAATACATTCACTTGTTAACCTTATGAACCTTTTCCCACTTTACATGACATTTTGTTCCGCAATAGCACAAGCATTTGAATGAAAATACTTCCGAATCAAAGAAAAACCATTCGAATCTACCCTTGATAGATCTTGGGATTCCAAATTTATATCCCTTTGAAATTGTATCCTACTTGATTCCACGCGTTATAGCGATACGACTCACAAAGCGAAGCAATATCCAAATTCAATACTCAGCTGGACGTTTTATTGTATCGAATAATTGACCGGTTAAATACCCTAGAATATTTCTGATATTAAACGAATAATCCAGACGAATTCAGGAAGCCAATAGCCAATTTATCGCTCATCGTGTTATTAAAAGTTAAATATGCATAAATGATCTACTACTTTATTTAAAAGCAAATTTGCGTTTAATTTATTTTCTCCATATAATTTCTGATACGCTATTCATTTCTTTTCTACACGTGAAATAAATAAATACAGTAAATGTGATTGTTAAATTCAATCATTTATGTAAATGTAATTGAAAAGAAAACTTCTACGAGCGCTCAGTAACTAGAAATCGAAATACTAATTGACAAATTATAATAATGTTCAAGAGGACACGTTATCAGTATAAAAGACTCAATATTAAAAGTATAAGACTCAATATTAAAAGACAATTTTGCAGACTTAACAGTAGAAAAACAATAAAAGGAGCAAAAAAAGGAGCAACAAAAGTTGCAAGCAAACAATGAATACTTGATGTGCGTTTTGTTTGAAAATTTATCCTCCAAGTTTTTATTAGAAATTATGAAGCACTAAAATACTTTATCTTACGATCTAAATGCTTACAAGCTCCTAAAACCCTGCGAATTGCAGGTTCCGGGAATTTCCTGAAAAGTAGAACACGAATCTTGTCTAACTCTTTGCAACTTGGCGGAATATAGTTTACATCGATTTTTAAAGTACGGCAATCTCTCTTCTTTAGATTTAGTAGCAAGTGTTCTAGCAGAGCTCGCACGGTAGTAACTCCATTAAATTCTTTGAGCGTAAAACTGTGTAATGCCATTAAGATAAAAAATATACCACTACCCCAGGGAACGCAATTCGCGAAAGCCCATTTCAGCAGAGGCCGCGTGGCTGCTTCGTTTGCTTCAAGCAGAGACTATTTTACATGGCAATGTTGTTGCAACCAAAGTAAGCGAGGCAACTCTTACGAGGCAGTTAAACAGATCGCGGTCCAGGGTTAACTACAGCTACATCACAGTCTTCCTTTTCCGTCCCCCCACCCACCCCTTCGATATCCCTGAATTCATGAATAACGTAAAAGGATCTGCAAAATACTTCAATGCTTCCGAAAAATCTCACTGTCTTAATTGCGCAACCAAAAAGTGTCTAATTTATTGTTCTGTTTAATTTTGTTGTGTTTAATTCGTTCTGTTTAATTTTGCTCTGTTAGATTCTGTTCTGTTTAATTCGTTCTCTTTAATTCGTTCTCTTTAATTTGTTCTCTTTAATTAGTTCTGTTTAATTAGTTATATTTAATTTGTTCTCTTTAATTTGTTCTATTTAATTTGTTCTCTTTAATTTGTTCTCTTTAATTTGTTCTATTTAATTTGTTCTCTTTAATTTGTTCTCTTTAATTTATTCTATTTAATTTGTTCTCTTTAATTTGTTCTCTTTAATTTTGTACTGCATACAGAATTTTGAAAATATATTCGAGAAGACAAAAAACATGTTTTTAACTAGAATTAATTGGTGAACACGAAATAGTACCAATTTTTATCTTCAATATATTCAACTTAAAACACTAAGACCAGGAAGCAGAAGACTGAAAGAAATAAATTCGAGTTTCAAAGCTGTACCTAGTTTCCTGTTCTGAAATTTATTCTAGAAGAATATTTTGTAACAAACTAGAATTTATCACGAAGAATGAAAAAATTCTTTTCTGCTGTCGGAACTTACTAGCGATGTCAAGATTCTCTTAGATTTGAAATATTCGAGCTTTCGCGAAAAGTACGAGCGTATAATTCTGTGGATGAAATATTTAATACTTAAAAACTGGAATTTCATTATGTTAGTCATGAATTACTGTTACATTATATTAGTTATGAATTACTATTACATTACACTCACAGCTAAGTGGAAAGTATCAAATTCAAATCAAAAGGATTAAATTGATCAAGATTTTGCAATCGCTTTGATACTTTTGGCATCAGATCAAAAATTTGTATAATCGATTTGATACTTTTAGCAACCGATAAAAATTTTGTATAATCGATTTGATACTTTCAGCATCAGATCAAAAATTTGTATAATCGATTTGCTACTTTCGGCATCAGATCAAAAATTTGTATAATCGATTTGCTACTTTCGGCATCAGATCAAAAATTTGTATAATCGATTTGATACTTTTAGCATCCGATAAAAATTTTGTATAATCGATTTGATACTTTTGGCATCAGATCCAAATTTTGTATAATCGATTTGATACTTTTGACATCAGATCAAAATTTTGCATAATCGATTTGATACTTTTGGCATCAGATCAAAATTTTGTATAATCGATTTGATACTTTTGGCATCAAATTGACACTTCTGGCGTTAAATTAACACTTTCAAGTAAACTGTGAGCTATTAATAAGTTTATTACCTAGAACTTTATACTTGAAGGACCTTCGGTGTTGTGATACTTTCTGAATCGTAATAAAAACAAAATAATCAAAAGTATTTTTTACGCAACGTCAAAATGACTATGTATTCAACAACTCCATTTGTGAATGTCCGAAACGACATGCAATCTGTTCTTATTGACAAAAACAATAATTAAAGCTCTCAAGTTGATTCCATACAGAAGGATATTGCTTCGTTCACCCAGCTTAGCGGTTTTCCCGACAGAAAATGCAGAGCTTTAATCTGTTAAAAGAAAACAAAAAAACACAAGGTACCCAAGGGTGTCGTTTCGCGCAGCTGGTGGCTGGAGATTCTCCATTAAAATGCTATAAATATTCTAATTTCATGGGTACGCGACCGCAGCAGTTTCAAAAATCAACACCGCGACCTTTGTCATTGCAGGAAGAAAAGATGATTACATGGAAAATTTCGTCGAATACGCTTTTTGTAGACTGAATGTAGAAATTCATTGATTTTGCAACCTCATAGAGGAAGCTTTGTTTAAGGCTTTAAAAAGATGAAATCGCGTGTGTGGACTAGATGAGGAAATTGTCGAGACCGTGACATTGGGGCGACTTTGTGAGAGGGTTCGAAGAACGAAAGGGTTACAGACAAGTGAAGAGTGAAACTAGGAGGAAGAGACAAGGACAGAAAAGAGGGTTGGAGCCATTGAAGTTTCAAGAGACGAAGGTGATACGTGCAGCATTGATCGTACTTGTTTCTACCTTCTGCTATTACGCTGACTTTCTTGTTTTCAAAAGCATTATCTTGTCATTTTCGTTGTTTAACAGAAATGTATTTATTAACAGGTCTTAATTAATTATCCGCCTAAACCGAATTCATGAACAATTTTTAAAAATCAGCTTTCGAACTTTCTTAACAAATTAATATCAATGTCTTGGATAATCAATTACAATGTCTTGGATAATCAATTACAATGTCTTGTAATCTTGATGATTGGATCTGCATTTGAAAATGTGTCATCTTTGCAAAAATCGCAGCGATTAAGAACATTTACAAAACATAGTTAAATGAAGTTGTTAAAGTACAATGATCAACCTCTGATAAATAAAATTATTGAATCACGCAGATCTGAATTGATCACAAAGTTTGGGGTACTATATAGTAAAATCAACTGATAAATAAAATTGTACTATAGTGATTTAAAATCAACGTCCTGATAAATAAAATTGTACTACAGAAACTTAAAATCAACCCCTGATACACAAGAAAAACAAAATGTTAAATTACAAGATGAACTTGGATTTTTAAGGCCTATGTAGAATTCAAATGTAACTTGAAATTTCACAGGTGTTGCATTGAAAAACATTTTGTTTTTTCTGTGTTATTATTTATTTTATTTCCCTAGTAAATAAAATACTGAAATTACACAATTGATTACTGTGGCACTGTAGCAACCAAAAGTGAACCCCTCTGTTAAATAAAATTGTCAAATTACACAAATGTGAATTGATTGCAAAGTTTGTGGCATCTAAATGATATGCATAATTTAGACAGGTAATGCGAGTTGTCAGTGCTTGCAACGCGATGGTTAAAATCGAGCTTTGAATTTCCATTCCGATAACTGCCAGTAGTCACGCTAGAACAAGACGAATAACGTTTGCGGTCTTGTTGGCAGGACACGCCAGAACGCGACGGGAGGGTTCAAAAGCTAAACTGGTGACAGTTACAATATTCCTCGGTTGGAAACCGGATCTTCAGAGCACTCGAGGATGGATACTGGTGACCTCTATTACAGCCTGTGGCGGTGCCAGGTAGCCACTGGCGTCCTCGATGCGGTGGATGGGTAGCTACACGATATATGATTGTACAACCTGGTCCAGAACATGAGAGGAGGAGAGGCCTCCTAATAGAGGAACGTGAGAGAGGAGACTGCAGAGATGATCAAAGGCTGTCTGCATGTCAAATGGAGGCTGACCTCTCAGTTACAGTGATGGCTGACCAACTCAGATCATCTACCATCACTATATCTTTAGACAACCCTTCTGTTTCTCTCCGGTATCCTGTCATTGCTCTCTCCCTTTCTGTTTATCTCTCTCTACTTCTATTTCTCTCTCTCTCTACTCCACTTTCACTTTCTAGCTCTCTACTTCATCTCTCTCTCTCTCTCTCTCTCTCTCTCTGTCTGTCTCTCTCTCTCTGTCTCTCTCTCTCTCTCTCTCTCTCTCTCTGTCTCTCTCTCTCTCTCTTCATTCCATCGCAGAAAACCACACGTCTCACCACCGCTCGTAATTCCTTCTCTGGGGCATAATTCAATTTTCACTATTGTAGATCCCCTACTCCGAATTCTCTTAATTCTGTTTTAATCTATCTTTAGTATTACTTTTGCAGTTCTAATCCCCAAAAAGTTGTAAACCCTGCTTTCATTGTAATCATCACTTTTACAGCTTTGTGAAAGATCACCATTGTATGTTTTCGTAAAATTGTATGATCTTAGGGTCATGTCCAACATTCTGAATGATAATCTAGGAATCTACTTTTATCCTTCTTTTCTCTTGAAATTTTTTTCAGAAATATCAATAAATTCAACATTCATAAAATACTTTAAAGTTACATAAGTCGATTCTCAAAGTTACGAAGCGACGTATCTTTTAGTTTAAACGCAAATAGTTCCTCAAAATCAAGTCGATAAATTCAATTTTGATAAACTTTTCTTTGTGGAACTACGTGCACAAATCAAACAAGATA
>WNHD01008664.1:0-15840 GCA_011057455.1 Ganaspis sp. Gsp50
TCGCCACGGTTTGCAAACGGTGGTGAAAATGTCACTTTCGCCACCGTTTTTAACCTCGAAAGTTACACTTTCAGAGCAAGTGTTGGAGAAAAATTATTTCGTAAAAAGAAAAAGAAATTTCCATATTTGTACATAAAAATTGAAAAGAAAGAGAATTAATTGTTTCTTGCAGAAGCAATAATTACTGCACTGAGTCTATCTGTATACAGAATCGGTGCTCCGGTGTACAATATAACGCCAGTATGCAATTTTTATCATCTAATTTAAATATAATTTTTATATGTTTGTAGCCGTGGGGACTTTCATTTCAACACCAGCAAAGTACACAGTTATCCGCAATAGAATATACAGATTTTATTGCGAGACTGGTTTTGATCTTTTAGGACCAAAAATTCTTCATTATGAGAGCACCGAAAACTATCCAATTTGCATCCGTAAGTATTTTTTAAAACTACTGTTCATTTTTCGCATATTTGATAAACTTCTTTTAAATAAATTAAATTTTCGTTTCTGCACAAAAATTATTGTATTTAATGCAAATGTATTATTATTTTATATTACCATTATTATACTTATTATAAATTATATTTCGCATGTCACCTACGTTTATTGAAACAATTTTACATTCCCATTAACTATTTTCAGCCGAAAAGATCACGTACAATTTTGAAAATGGATACTTCAAGATTAAACAAGTAGGATCTAAATTAGCTTATAAATTCACATGTGATGAAGGCTTCAAAATTGAAGGAGCAGAGAATCTTTATTATGAAAATGGATTCTTCGATGCATATTTTCCACGATGCATTCCAAACAACGTAGAATTAAAACAAGAAGATAAAGTAATTGAAGAGGAAAAAGTAACAAAGAGTCAACAGCATGAAGTCCAATTTTTCATGATTAACGTAGTTAATTGCGAGGGAAAAATTCTGGTCTATTTATAGCGTCAACTCCTGCAAGAAATGTAGACTCCACTTGTCAAAGTTGAGGTTATGTACGGAACATCGTTCGTACTTTGTAAAACTGTCGACGTGTGGTGCAGATGGAAATCACTGTGAATAGCGCTTAAAGTTAGCGCGGTCATTTTGTCCGTCTGATAGGACAAAATTCTTCTCTTATCGTCAGTGTCGTAAGTGAGGCTCTGTATTTTTGTCTTCTTCTTCTTTAATTTTTCTTTTTGTCTTATACGACGAGAGGGAAAAATTGGGTCAGAGGACTCAGAGTGGAGATGGCAAAGAACAAACAAATTCGACTTCTACATGTTAGCGGTCGGTCACATACAATTTTGCAAATTGTAATAATAAATGGATCATTTTTGTTGAATAAATAAATGTTTACTTTTGTTGAATTTTGACTAATCCTTAACTTCAAACACGAGATGTGAAGATTCTTTAATGCCTGGGTAATTCGAGTTTACATAACGTCCTTTTCTCTCGATGTAATTTAATTAAAAAATACTTAGTCTCTTCAATTATTATACAATAATACATTTCTGTCAATATACGCCTGACAGTAGATTAACTGATCCTATTGTTTTTATGTTCTTACAACTACTTCAGTTTTTCCTTCTATTTCTTTATAATAACAAATTAAAAAAATGGTCGACATATAATGTCACCAGTTTCTATAAGGACAACGTAAAAATATCAGAATGGACTATTTTAGAGGATTCTTAATACTTCTTAATATTTACAATAAGAGAAAGAAACGGTTTTATCCATGTCCAAAAAATTGATATCGGAATTCATGTTTAATAATACAACACCTCAATATAAATAGTTTAATCACATTTACTGCTTAAGATTTTCTGAGAATGTTATTATGACTTTAAGTGGATAGATATAATAATCTTCGATGAGTCGCAATTAAGCGTGGTTCACTTTATAACTTGAACTTCACTAAAATACATTGATAACTCTAATGATGATAATAAAGAGATCGGTTACTTATTCAGAATAATTTCTTGAGTCGACTAAAAAAAAAAACATTTATCGTGGGATTTTTCGAATTCGAGAATTCCAAAATTTTCATATGCTCAAAAAAACCCTATTACTCAGAAATCCACTAATCTGGCAACACTGCAACTGATTCAAAGAAGGCAAATCGAAGCAAAAGTAGTTAAGGAAACATACAATTCTGGAAATGTATGCTGTCTCACTAAAATATATTTAAAAATTATATTGCTAAAATTAAATTAATTAGCTTATAACCTGGAAATAAATAATTAATTTTTCTAAATTAACCCCTTTTTCTTTAACGGGTTACATCTAGTTTAGAGCTTTAAAAAATGAGGTTTTTCAAAAATTTTCCCTGAGAAAACTTCTAAATTTATTCTTTTAAGCATTTGTACGCATATTATGGTAACTTTGAAGAGTATTTGAAAATTCTTTATTTGTAAATATAACAGTTTTTGAAGCTGCTACAGCAGATCTTCAGGAATCTTTTCCAAGAAAGGCATTTTGCGGTGCCCACTATCCAGCAAACACGTTTTATAATGGCTACGTAACTCAACTATTAGATGATTTCAAAATTTAAACCGAAGAATCTTAAGAGCCGAGATAGATCAGTTAGTTAGGTACTTGCGTGTCGTGCAAAGGGTCCCGGGCTCGAGTCTACCTAGAGAGTGATTTTTTATAAAAACTAATTTTAAAGCTAGAGTCAATAAAGGTTTATAGTTTAAAAACTTTGGAAGGTTTCCTCATATATTTAGGCTGTTCTTTAAATCTTTTATTAATATTTCTGCGGGTAGCCAAAACCCATGTTATTTAATATTTGTTCCTGGAATTTATCATTTTGTTTTCAAGGATTTCTGATGAATGTTTTAATCTCATTTTCCTTTGGAATTGATCGATATCTGCCTAGTTTTCAATAAATTGATACATTGGAAAAGTACTATAACGATCTACCATCCAGCATCAAATTATTAAAAGAAATTCTCTAATTTATGAAGAACTATTCAGAGTCGTTTGGAAATTTTGCGGTTTTACCTAATTAATTATTATCAACGGAAAGAACAATGAAAAATCTTTTCAAGAATCGACTTTGGTGTCAAATAACACTTTTCTTTTTACTATAATGAGTTTGGTCCTTGACTACCAGACAATTGCAGTATCTTGGCTTCAGAACTGTCTCGACATTCAATATCTTCAATCAATGTGGTTTCTTAGGTATACGTACATTCAGTTAGATAACATTCTAAACCCTATATTTTAGTTTGCGTATACTTGAATTATTCAAATGTACTTATTAATTCAATCGATGAGCTTAATAAAGTTAAATGGACTGTTTTTTTATTTTTTTACTCATTGTCAGTGTTCAATCATTTGGATTTGATAACAAATTGAAACATATCGCAAAATTTCTATCCTGTTCTTCAGTCTGAGATAATATTTGCTAACGTTTTGATTTTTGTACAGGAAAACCCAGACTTTAAAAATTATCCAAAAGCGTGATAATAATTATTATGCTTTGAATAGTGGGCATTCCATGCGTACTGAATAAAGATTGATATTATTTTGTTGATGTAAATTTTTATCGCAGGGTCTTTCCTATTTTGAAGCAAGATCACTCTATATAAACTGACGAGAATATGCAATGTTCAGTATTCAATCTGCTTCTTATACATTTTTTACTGCTTTAAAATTCGACTTTAACTCAAAATTAACATGGGTTCTTCACTGATAATCAAGATTTGTATCTTTGCAATTGTTGCAATTCTACAACAGAGTTCCACTGAAGCAGGACGTTCCCGTAATTTACAACTTCTGCAATCCACACAGCACCAGAACTTCCTGAAACATTGCGAACCTAAGTTTTGGAACTTTCATTGAGTTTGCTGCAAGCATCGACATTTTAGGGAGATTCGCAATGTTCCAGAAAGTTTTGGTGCTATGTGAGAATGTTTTACAAAGTTTTACAAAGACGTTAATAAGTTGTGAAAAAAACGACTTGCTATTTTTAATGTTCGTTTGAACTTTGATGTTCTTAATAGCCGTTGGATCCTTTCATTCAACACCAGCAAAGTATACAGTTAACAAGGATGGGGTATTAGAATTTCGTTGCACTCCTGGTTTAGATCTTCTAGGCCCTGCGACACTTAATTATGGAAGTTCCGAGAAGTGGCCAGTTTGTATTCGTAAGTATCTCTTTTAAACATTTAAAACATCTTTTAAAATAAATGAAGACACATTTCAATTTCATTTTTCAGCTAGCAAGATAACACACAATTTTGCAAATGGATACTTCAAGATTAGTAAAGTTGGAAGTAAATTAATTTATAAATTCAATTGTGATGAAGGATTTAAACTCGAAGGAGCAAAGGAACTTTATTATGAAAATAGAGTGTTCGATGGATTCTTTCCACGTTGTCTTCCAGAAGGCCACACATATTCAGAAGGCGCGGGTCCAGGAGCGGGTCAGCAGGGTGGAGAACAAAGTGGACAACAAGGTGGACAACAGTTCGGACAGTTGGGACAACAGGGTGAACAATTTGGAGAACAGGGTGGTCAAGAGGGAGGGCAATTGGGTGAACAGCAAGGAGGTCAGCAGGGTGAACAACAGGGTGAACAACAGGGTGAACAACAGGGTGAACAACAGGGTGAACAACAAGGAGGACAATTGGAAGAAGCAGAATGAAAGCAAAAATTAGTTTTAAACTTCTATTACAAAAAATTGTTCTATACTTAAATAAGTAATTTTAAAAACGAGAATACTTAAATCTGAATTTGATAGTAGATACATAATGTTGTAAATGCCCTAGTGGCTTAAGCGAAGCTCTCATTTTAAAATGTTTCGTACAAAGTATTAAAATTTGTTGTGTGTAATTATAATTAGTTTAATAAATAAAGAGAACATTAAAAAATGTAATATTATTATTAATATTGCTTTGAATTAATATTATTTTCTACATTATGTTATGTCCGGAAGGGACATTAAAATGTAATATTATTTATTTAATTTTATTGTTTTTACCTGTTTTATTTGCAGAGCTGAAGGCTCTGAACTAAAGGGATAGGTTAGAAAGCCTACTGAATATGAGGTACTAAATGTATTTACTTTAGTCAAAATACATCCAGTGATAGAGAAGAAAAATCCTAATTACACATTTGAGTCCTTTTCCAGTAGAAAGGTTAAATCCGCTGGAACAAAAAGATTAGTTAGTTCGGGAAATGGGTAAAACAAAGAGTTACTTAGTTTGAACGAAGTATAAATTATTTACTTGCATTTACTAATTGAAGGTGTGTAGAGTATTTCCTTTGGAGTTCATTAGCAGGTCGTTTTATGGGTCTCTGAGTGTCAGGTTACAGCAGATGGCCCTTGGAAGTAGGTTGCATTGATTCTCACCAAATATTATGAGTGTTGCGATCTCGATGTGATGTATAAGCGATGTAATAAGCGACAAATAGATTTTTAGCTTAAACTCGCAACATGAACCGAATTTGTAGTTGAAGGAGTTGCTCTAGTTATAATATTTCGGAAAGAGTTAACTTATTAACTCAGAGGGTTAACTTTCAGAAAAGGGTTAATTCCGATTCCAGAATTTCCACTGCTCACACTGCTGTCGCGTACTGCAGCTTTGAAAGGGCAACAGCCGCCACTAGTATCCTTTTATTCTCCCTTGGCCCGCCAATGTTTGGCATGAGCCGCGTCAATTTAGCCGCACATTCGGTGCCTTTCTTTAATGCCGTAGCTATGTGGTGATGATGTAAGTTTAAGCTTTCATCTAGCTCCACACCCAGACATTTAATCTGCTTCCTCGATTCGTGGGACATCGGACGCCTGTCTGTGTCCAGCAAAGTCTCTGTCTTTTTCAGGGCCATTTGAAGACCTTTGGCATCTAGCCAGCTTTTCACTAGCCGCAGACATTCGTTCACGAGTACTGCTCCTCGGGTAGGCTTAGGGCGCTTACGTACTTCAACAGCCGGGGCCTAGTACCGACTGTTCTTCTTGAGAGGAAGAGAGACTAAAAGTCAATCCGCCTCTTTTGCTCTCATTTGAAAACAGCTTGAACAGTCGGCACTAGGCCCCGGCTGTTGAAGTATGTAAGCGCCCTTATTCGTATGAAGTCATCGTAAGATATATTCCACACAAATGGTTCCACCATCGAACCTTGAGGGACCCACGCTACATCTCTTCTTTGAGAACGAAGGTGTCTCCCTCATTAATGACCCACCTGTCGCTAAGATAATTATCCATTATCCGCAACATGTAGGGCGGTATTCCTTTGTTTCTCATCGACTGGATGAGATCTTCCCATCGAGAGGAATTGAATGTGTTGCGTATGTTTATAGCGACCAACGCGCAGAAACCCTTCTTTTTCCCTGGCCCCAATTTGTTTTTCCTTTCTCTGGCTATGTCCACTACCGCCTGGGAGGCGTCAACTGTGGACCGGCCTTTTCGGAAACCAAATTGGTAATCGGATAGACTATTCTCACGGGTCAAGTGATTTTGCATTCTTTGCAGAACCATGTCCTCTAGGTTTGTCACCTTTCCTTAGGAGGACTAGCATCTGTCTTTTCCAGTTCCGGAAAAACTCTCCACTTTTAAGGCAAAGATTAAAGCTGTCTAGCAAAATCTGGAAGGAAATAACGATCACTTACTTTAGTATCGCGTTACTTATCCCATCGATTCCAGGTGCCTTCTTCACAGACTTCAATCTCTTGCTTGCACTGTCTAGTTCGGCAAGAGTGAAGAGTTCATCCTCACCGACTTGACAGGAACTCCTGTCCGTCCTAAGCCATGGTTCCGCAGGAGGAAACAGATCTTTTATTATCTTTCTGACCCAATCGGGATTGTCCAGGCCAGAAGTATTTTGCATCATTACTAATTTCTTATTGTAAGACTCATTTTGAGGTCATCTATGTCAGCTACGAAATTGGCCAGTGGGCAGTTGGGCGAGAAGTAACTGCTGTACATGCCTACATTTTTCACCTCTATCCAAACAAACCTACTGCCGGTCTCCAGGAATCTGTCAACTTGTAATGCAGGATTGCACACTTTTATAGCGGCCGTCCTGGATCTATCCTGAAACCAAAGAGATAGATCTATGTTCTTATTCTGCTTACTGCTGTTGTTTCCGGCTGCATGTTCGGTCTCTGGCTTTCTCAGATCAGTACACGTAAGGCACTTGGGATGTTCTGCCTTACAGTCTTTCTCTCCGACAGCATTTAGTTCTGTTGGGGTTCTTGCAGAGACCCCACATAACACAATCTTTTGCCACAATATTGCAGTGAATACTTGCAATATTGCGACGGAACATTGAGGCAACATTGCTGCAATGTTAAAATGTCCGCCATTCGGCAATATTGCAAAATAATATTGAGGTAATATTGCAATCTTATATTTTGACAGTATTGCATAGTGATATTGCGGGAATATTGCAGTGCCTTTTTGTGTCAATATTACATAGTAATCTTGCTGCAATAGTGTGGCAATAGTCTACCAAATATTCGCATCACATAAAAACTTTTATACCTATATAAAGAAATATTGTTGCAACATTGCGTTAATAATGCAGCAAAAATACAATGCAATATTACTTTAACATTGTAGCAATATTGCAGCAATATTGCTTTGAGCTAAGTAAAATAATACTGGTCGAATATTTGGCACAATATTGCAACAACATTGCAGCAACATTACTATGCAATATTGCATCCGCATTACTATGGAATATTCTCACAATATTACACTGCAATATTGCAGCCGCATTACTATGGAATATTGCCACAATATTACACTGCAATATTACAGCAATATTACTATGAGATACTGCCAATATATTATATTGGATTATTACCTCAATATTATTTTGCAATATTGCCGAATGGCGGACATTTCAACATTGCAGCAATGTTGACTCAATGTTCCGTCGCAATATTGCAAGTATTCACGGCAACATTGTCGGGTCATGTGTCCATACCCAAGGCACTTTTGACACCTTGGGACTTCCACATGCTCGTTAATAGGAGCGTTAACCCATCCTATTCATACTTTGACTAACTTGAGAAGAGTACTATACTCTCCTTCTTGTAAGCGGACTAGAGAAATCTTCATGCCACTAAAACGTGACAGAAAGTCAGGTCCGAATTGGAGTTTCCGATTTTCTCCTTCAAAGCCTCTATGAATTCGGCCTCCGACGTGTCCTTGGCGGGGTTCCTGATTTCGAGGGTCCTCCTGCTCACGAGTGCCGTCACTTCCGCCTTGCTGAACAAAGCGGACGTAAGGGCCTCCGCGAGTTTGGTGGTCTCTCTTCACTTTCAGGACCTCTGAACCGATCTCGTTGGGGATCACGGCAGTCTTCATGACCTTCAAGATCTAGGCGCAGGACTCTTGATTCTTCGCCGAGATCGTGATTGCCTCCGTATTTCTTGGCTTTGAAGGACGTTCCCAAGTAGACTTTTCCTTCTGCCCTTCCTGCTTTTCCTTCTTTTTTCTGACCTTCTTCTCCTTTCTTTTATTTTTGACGACTTCGAAACCATCATCATTCACATTCCTCTGTTGGGGAATCGGACCCTTCAAGGCGTCCGCAAAAGCTCTGGCAGGTGCTTTTAGTACCTTGCCCTGTCTTGTAACATCCTCGGGTATGTCAGGCGTCTTTCTCTTTCGGCTTGCTAGAGGGAGAGCACCAGCACAGACTTTCGACTTTGGTATAAAACGAGGTCTCATCTGCCTATATTCACCCTCAAGCACTTTGACAAAGATATCAGATGTGTCTATTGATTATAGTAATAATCACATGTATGTAAGCATTTAAATTTTCTATATTACAAATTTTGTTACTTAAACATACATCCCTATTTCTCGTTGAATAAAATTATGCTGATGAGATAATAGAAATTCAGAAAATGAATTGTCAAAGAGAAGGGAAAGTCTTGTAAAATTTGTAATAAAGGTTTGTTTACTATTGATAATTTGCTAAAAGAATGTGAGAGGACAAAAAAATGGACAATAAAATTAGCAGATCAAGATTTAGATTTAATAAATTTTGGAAATGTAAAAATGTTTAATAATGATATGGTTAGGGCAATATATATTATAGATAAAGAATTGAGATTCAGGAAATGAGAGATCGATTGAGTGTATTGTCTTAAATAAAAGAAAAATTGTTAATAAAATTCTAAAGTGCGGTGGACTGTATAAATAAGTATTAAACCAAAGATGTAAACCAAATCCTTTTCTGGTCCATCATGATGCAATAAATTATCATTATTATATCTCGTTCAATAAAGGTTAATAACGTTTAATCAAACTATAATTTCTAAAACGATTATGATATAAGATTTTTTCAAATTCGTTTCTAAAAACACAAGAAATTGATTTAAGAAAAAACACCCGGGCGATTTTGACTTTTTTTGCAAGAAAATGATCAGGTATTTGGTTAATTATTCGTGAACAATCGCACTAAACCACACTTCAATTTCTTATAAATTGAGATTTTTTTATAGATTGAGATAAATCAAACACTGTAAATTCTTAATAAGATCTATATTTTTAAATCTTTAGTCGAATCAATCACAGACTGTATACATATACAGCAAATAGTTTCTTTTATAACGTTAATTTTACACCCAATTTTATAATTAATTTAAAGTGACTCTACACTGGGTTAAATTAAATACAATTAAAATATTTCTCTAAAATGTATAGACTATCTTATTCAGTGTCTGGTCGAGTATTAACAGACTCATTTTCGTACTTTCGTCTAATTAATTAAGTAATTGTGACTTAAATTATTTCAAAGTCAAAGATTGCTCTCTAAAATTGAATAAGCGAAATTTCGGTAATTCACAGTTATAAGTATACCACCGATTCAAAAAGCGTATATACGCTGAGAATCAGCGAAAATTCGCTGCATAATAAGCGAAATTTCACTGATTCCACAGCGTATTTACGCTTTTTGAATCGGTGGTATACTTATAGCTGTGAATTAGTGAAATTTCGCTTATTCATTTTTAGAGAGTGGGTTAACTAGACGTAGAATTACATAAATAACAAACAAACTAAGAAGAAATTAATTCGTATGATTAAATTTTATAAATATTGACCAAGTCTTGTAATATCGTGAAGCTGTATGGAGATCAGATTTATTTTAAATAAATTAAAGGTAGAATTGAATGTGTATATTTTAGTCTAAATTAAGGAATAAATGTTTGGATTTTTAGGTAATTGAACATTTTACAAGGTCACAACTGATGCTTAAAGAGGAAAGCCCAGATGTTGGAAAAAATGCAAACTAGATAATTATTGTGCTTTAAATTATGGATACTCCGTGTTGAATGAGTCAACTTTGATATTATTCTACTTGTTGGACGAAAAGATTATAGCAGGGCTTTTCCCGATTTGTATTTATCGCGCACTATATAAACCAACGAGAATATTCAATGTTCAGTATTTAATTTACTTCTTGCACATTCTACACTACTTTCACATTTGACTACAACACATAGTTAAAATGGATTTTTCATTAATAAGCAAAATTTGTATCTTCGCAATTGTTGCAATTCTGCAACAAAATTCTATTGAAGCAGGACGTAAGTACACATTTACAACTTTCTTTTTCTGCATTTTTTAAATTACAGTCATTATTAAAAATCAGAGTAATCTTATAATTAAAATATTTTTTTAAAATGCACATTGTTACTGTGAAATTTATTATCTAAAACTGATTAGTTTTTAATTTTTAATGTAAGAATATGATTATTTTTTTTATATATATTTTGTTTGTTTTCAAGATGATTAATTAAAAACATGACCTCCCTGTTTCCATTGTGGATTTATTTTTATTTTAATAGTAAAATAAAATTAATGTTTGGCGTTTTTACTTTTTGTGATCCTCCTTTTAAATAATTAGGTTGAAAATTTCTGGTGTTGGGATCAAAATGAAAGTAGAAACTCAATATGTGTGGCCGAAACGTCTGTAAAAACACATATTGAGTTTCTACTTTCATTTTGATCCCAACACCACAAATTTTCAACCTAATTATGTAAAATAAAATATTCATATTTGTTACTGTATTCTATAAAATGTCATTATTGATTTTAAAATTACTTTATTGAAATACGAGAAGAAAAGCAATAATTTTTATTTATACCTTTTGTAATTTTGCAGCCGTTGGATCTTTACCCTCAATGCCAGCAAGGTATAGAATTAGCAGAGATGGAGTGTATCATTTTGGATGTCCGCGTGGTTTTGATCTTGTAGGACCTGCGACACTTAATTACGGAACTAACGAAAAGAAACCAGATTGTGTTCGTAAGTATCTTCTTATTGACAATAAATGGCATCCATTCTATTAAATTCATTCATCTCAAAACATCCATCATATTTAAAACATACATCTCGGTTTTTATATTTTCATTGCACAAAGTTTATTTTAAATTTCTTAATTAATTGAAAAATAATGATTGAATAATATCTAAATTATATTACACTTTTTATAGTACCAACTCATTTATTCTTATAATCATGATCGATACATGTTTACATGTGCTTCTAATTTCTTAAATCATTCTACAATTTTCTTTTTTAACCATTTTCAGCTAACGGATACTTCAGAATTGGTAAATGGGACAGTTGGGAAAACAGCAGTGAGGAGGACGGTTGGCATTACGGAGGCAATTATAGAGGCAATTTGCATGGCGGACCGTTTGGACAACAGTTTGGTCAATGGGGACAACAGGGTGGTCAACTTGGAGGACAGCAGAGTGGGCAAATTGGACAACAGGGAGGACAATTCGGACAACAAGGAGGACAATTTGGACAACAAGGAGGACAATTTGGGCCACAGTCGGGAGGACATCAAATTGGACAACAGGAAGGGAAGCCTGTAGCAGAGCCGGAAGAACAACAAATTGGACCACAACCGGGAGAACAACAGCAGGGAGAACAGCAAGCTGGACAATAAATAAGAACAATTAAAGGATAGAATTTAGGTCGCTGAAGCTTATGTGAAATAAATTAATTATAAAATAATGTTCTTCTTCTATTAACATTATTTTTGTCTTAAATGGAAGGCATACAAGGATTGTTCAATTTCTTCCTATTAATTTCAAACACTTTTTATAACAATCTTCTATGTATTCTAATTTGTCAGAAAAGTATTAAAATTGTGTCTCCTTATGTAAAGTTTTTCTTGTTGAATCAGAATTGCCTTGCAATAAAGCAACCTTTATTACAATTAGCCTAAACCGTCAATCATTACTGTTATCATCATAATTAATCACGTCTGTACTATAGATATTTAAGCGTGACTCTTCTAATGAATTTATTATCGCAATACAATATTGATACAATTTATTATATCAATTTATTTCAATAAAATATATGGCAAATTATATTGACTATAAAATGTAGCTGATGTAACCCATTGGTTACCGGTTGTTTTATTGCATTTTGCAAAAGCATCAAAATATTAACATTCAAAACACATTCAGAGTGAATTCGAGAATCAAAAGCAATTAATAAGTTCTGAAGCAAAATGAAGTGAAAGTAAATAATTTTGAAAGTACAAAATACAATTTTAAGATGTTAAGATAAAAAAACTAGGAGCCAAGATAGTGCGCATAAAAATAACAATAGAATTTAAAATAAAGACGGCTGATATCCAAAATTTTAAATTTGGGAAAATTGAAAATGAATAATAAAACAAGGCGGCTAGAAACCCAATAAGTTTAAGATTCCGCAAATGCGAATGTGCAATTAGAACAGTTTTGAAAATAAAATAGGGTTCATATTTTAAACAAATAAAAGGTGACAAGTAGCCAACAATTTAAATTTTCAAAAATACAACAAAATGTAATAAACAAGAAGATAGTAAGTTCAAAAATAAATATAAGACGGCTGACAGCGTGGCAGACAGCACGCGAACATCGCCACCACTGCCATCATCAACTTGTTACAAACGAAAGATATTTATTATTAATTAATTAAACTTAATCAACAGACCTTTGAGATGGTCACTTTCTTTATGTTTAGGGAGGCAACAAACTGACCAAGATCTGATTGTTTCTACAAATCAAACCTTGGTTTATTATTGTGTCAGATCATTAAGTTCGAGCTGTTTTGTCACGCTAAATAATTTTAACTACTGAATCTTGTATTCATCAAAAGAAAAAGGCTCAGTCATTCAAGAAGAGAGGGAAGGAGGAGTGAAGTTTTCAAATTATTCTTTATGCGCATGAGATTTTGTTAAACAACAGAGAGTAAAAGATGCAAGTTATAAGGAGAAAAATTAAAACAATACCTTACTCTACCTTTAACTTTCCGTCAAAAGGAGATCATCTGATGTACCTTGACAAGTAAATTCTGAATGTAGTTCACATTTTTCAAAACACTTTTGTGTGATTGTCTTTCTAAATAACTTTTGAGATGGTCATTTCAATCAATTAACCACTAGGCTGCCGGAAAACCTATATTTAGGCTTAATTGCTGGATTTGCTAATCGCCGGCAGCGTACAGGTTAAATAACTTTTGAGTTCGTTGTTCAATTGTCGCTCACGTATGCACTGTTGTGGTCTCGCCATTCCTGGACGACGTGACTTCGTGGGTGTGACGAATTCGAATTTATTTATCGTCCGCCCCATTCCTAGTCACTATCTATATAGTGGACTGTTAGGATGGTTATCAGTTTTTGTGTTTCCATCACGTGAAACGGCTTTAAATGCAAAGACTCAGCCAATCATGCGCGTAATAATGTAGTAGAAACAGATTTCGTAAAAGAAGGCGGCAATTAATTCTATGTCTGGCCAAAATATGATGCTCAGGGAATTTATAAATTTTTATATTTGTTTTACTAAATTTTCTCTTATATCGTAATTTTTAAGCATTTTCCTTCAACTGAACTCACCTGCTTAGCTTTTCAAAACTAAATTAAAATCTTATAATTCAAAAATCAATTTAAATACAATATTTTAAATAATTCCAATTGGTCTGAATGAAGATATGTATGACGTATTCTCGTAACAATGATCAGCTTGCGTGTGACTTCTAGTCTGATATTTATGTATTTTAAATTCGAATTTAATATTTCTACTTTCAAATGGCGAAAAGTCAAATCACTAATATCAAGTATGATGTTTGTAAACTTTGTGACAATTATTCTGACTATTTATAATTTTTTGACGATAATGATAATAATTGTGTTTATAATTTTAATTAATTTTGAGTTAAATTAACCTGTAAGACGCCTAGTTATCTTTTTAAAACTATTCTGAATTGTTTATGGGAAATAACTAATTCGTTGAATTCAATTTAATATTTTTATTTTAAGTTTTAAGTAAACTTAGGATAAATAGTAATTAATTACCCGCGGAGAGAATAGGGTTTAAAAAATCAACCAATAATAAAATCATTTTTATTTTAACAAACTGGCATTTGAAACTCCACTAATTTAAGGTTGCTTGGCTCACCTCAAATCCATTGGATCTCCTGATCAGGAAATTAATTTAAATTCCATGACTGGATGAGAGCAGGGATATGGTTTCCTTTAAAAACCACTAAGAGTAATTAGTTGTCTGCTATTATCCAGGTGGTGCTAATACTGCAGTTGCACCATCTAGTTGTGATGACATCTGAGTATTAATCGATCGGGTATTGATTCATTGGAAATCATTCCATATTGAATAATTAATTACGGTGATGCAGACTGCTCCCATTAAAAATGCGACCAAGTTTATTTATATTAAATTGAATTTGATATTGAAGTGATAAGATTATAGAGTGAACAGTGCTCGATTGCAATTTTAAATATAGTTCAAATATAGTTTTATTTTACAGAATTTTGAATCAAGAAGCCAAGTGTAATTTAATTCAGTTTGTCACAAACCGGTACTAAATCAGTTGACCTTTAGGTTTTTGCGATCACTGATCACGATACCGGTGTCCGTTTTACCTCACTACGTTAAGATCAAGGTCAAATGGAGGTCAATAGGGGAATCACTCCGTGATCAGTTCGCACACTGCGTTTTGTGAGAGATGCGTCAACTTCCGAGGTCCTCGTCCTATTCCCCGGGCAACGTGGTCGTCGTATCAATGCTTTTTGCCGCAATGCGTTAACGACCACGGCTAACGGAAGCTCTGGCCTCAGGTCCACCTCGCCAAGGTGGTAGTACCTCACATTGGCCCCTGGTCTAGGGATACAGACCACCCAAGAAATGCTGAGATGAGCAGCAAAGAAGAAAACGAGTTTACGGTGCAGGGGAGGGATACACCAGTGCCGGCGGCTGGTAGTGAGCAAGCGGGATCCCAGGCGTCGAGATGTAACGACCGCAGTGCTTCGAGGGTGGACCTCTTGGCCCCCGTAGCATGCAATGCATCAAGGGAAGAAAAGCGGCAGTTTCTAAAGCCACCAGCACTGTTGGTGGAGAACAGGCCACCATCGAGATCGCTCAGTTTATCAAGTCTTGCCAGCTTTGCAAGCGAGAGAAGCGTTTTTAGCAATGCCACTGCTAAAGACTTGCAAAGCTGCCTAGAGGACAGAGACGGCAGCATAAAGCTTAGAAAGGAGGAGGAAGTGCTCATCCAGCAGATAAATGACAAGGTAAGGGAAATGTTAAAGGCCTGTGAGAAGCAGACAAATGTCTCTATGGTCATCAAGGAAGGACTGAAGCACGCAAAAGACTGGTTGGAGATGGTCCAGGCTAAGCATGCAGAGGCAGACGAATCAGATCGGAATTTTGACCAGGGTCTGCAATTCACGGAGGACGGGCGCAAGGAGCGCCGAAGACTGAGAGAGGCTATCTAGGTGAGGCAAATCCGTAAGGTGGTCCTGGAATGCCACAAGTCGGCGAAAAAGACCAAGGGTGGCAAAAGAAACCTAAGCGGGTCTGGAGAAGAGGGGC